>CAUYTI010159879.1:0-51625 GCA_963575145.1 Galago senegalensis
TCTAAAGGATATTTTGTGTACTGTATTTATCAGTAGTGTACATTGCCATATAATGTAAAAAGAAAGATCTATATGTAAACAGTGCAACCAACTACCCAAATGTCATACCAACTAAACTACCCAATAAACCTTGAACAGTGAAAATAAATAAATAAATAAATGTTTTACTTAGTTCAATGTAAACATTTCATATTGTATATCAAAGCAGTACCCTGAACCCCAAAAATGCATCCATGTACAAAGTTATGATTTAATAAAAAATAATTAATTAAAAAATAAAAATAAAATCTTGGAACCATATAAAAATTAGATATAGAAATAATATAAAAATATCCTTTACCACATTAAGACATCACATATCAGTAAGTAATTGTAACAAAAGTATGAGTAGTAAACATGCTTGTTTCCATATTTCACACTCTCTTGGCCACTTCTGATAGCAGCTGCGATGGTGATGGATAGTCGTGTGCACACAGACAAGGTTACACTTCAAATATATGTGACACTGTTTTTGCTTTTCTGCCTATAGTCTTCTTCAAAACTCTTAAAAACTTGTTCAGCTCTGAAACATAGAGACCTTGACATAAGAAGTATTATAATCACAGAGAAAATGTCTAAATAAATGCACAATTTCTGGTGTCTATACGGGCCAGATACTCATCCCTCAGGTGGACATTCTTGGCAGGAATCTGTTTGTTTTCCAAATTCTTACAGAATCCCCATTGCCTACAGCAATGACTTCCATAATTCCTGAGCATTTAACTTTTACCATTTTTAGCCTCCCTTGCCTACTCCCTGGCCTCTCCTCCCCAGAATTAACTTCCAAATATACTTTTTGAATCTAAGACTTTTTAAATTTCGTTGTGGAACTTAACAGTTATTCTAAACTCTGAATGGCAATTTGAGAGGCCAAGTATAGGCAAGACCCTCTAGACTTAGAGTAACAAATTGGAAATGGTCGAATGGTCGATTACATTTCACTCTGTGTGGTCATGATGTTTGGGAAATTATTCACGTGGTCTTTCACCCAGGGATAAAAACAAATTTCTTAATGGCTTTGATGTTTTAATTTGCCAAATATCAGGAGTATTGTTAATCTGGAATGAGCTTAAAGAAGTCAAATTCCCACATCACACAAATTGCGTGGATCCAGACTCCAAGTTCATGTGGAAGAAATGCCTTTATCATCAATTCTCAGAAGCAGCTCTGTCCTTTTGTCTCCTCTTTCCCCTTAGTGGCAATTCATCTTTCTCAGCTGTTTCTGTGGCAGAGTATAGTGTGGATTTTTCATGTTCAACCCTAACCTGAGCTAAAATAGTGAATATTTTTCAGTTACATTTCCATTCTATGAAAGACCCATAAAGTTGACTGATACTAAGTTTCCGGTCTCAGATGATCAACAAAACTAAAGCGTAATGTGGACAGCTGGCAAATTCCGCAGAAGCACTCAGAGCTGCTTACTTTTCTTACGCAGTGTTGACTTACCTGTGCTTCTACTTCTCCTACTTTTACTTGATTGTTATCCTCAATCTTATATAGTTTTTAGAAAATATTTTAAAGTATGTTTTAGCACTTAAGATGTTTGCCAGATTTTTCTAAATAATCTAGCCACTAAGAGAAATCAAATGAGTAATTTTCGTTTTTCATTTTTTGTTTGTTTTTTCGGGTTTATACTGTATCCTTCTCATTCTCTCACTTCTGGCAAAGAAGGCTTAGACTGTACAGACTCTGTTTTCCAGATTTATTTTCCCTGAGACTTCTTCTTAAATTTGGATAATAGCGGGGACTAGGAGTAGAGAGCAAGAAGGAAGGAGACGAAAAGGTTGTGTCTTCCTCTCCTCTCTTTCAAGCAACATTTTAAAGACATTGTTCCATCTCCTCCATGAGTTTAACTTCTGGCGGACAACCTGGCTCACCAGCTATTACAATCTCACAAATTTTTCTGACCTTGTCGTTCTAGGAGTAGCAGTGGCTCTTTGAAATAGCATAGTGGCTCTTTGAAATAGCAACCCCCTGTTATCTCATCATCCCATTTGACTTCAGGTCTCCAACATCACCCTGGCTAGTTTTCCGCACCTAATTTCCTCTGTTCTACTACCAGGAAATCTTCCTAGTAGGATATCTTCCAAGGGTATTTCTTACTCACACAGACTTTATGCATTTCCAATAATCCCCAGGTAGTAGATTTTTCTGATCATGCTGCACTAAATCCTGAAAGTCATAATGTTTCTATTTCAAAGGTTACCAAAAAGTTCCCCGTACAATTCTTCAGACTTTTTTCTGTCAAGGTGAAAAGAAGAATCTAAAGGAAACCATAAAAAGAAGAAAAATTCTCAAGAAGGAAGTGACTAGATTTAAAAAAGAAAGGTAACACATCTATCTTACACTGTTCATTTCTGCTGTTTTATCATAACCTGGTAACTAAGTCACAGCAAGAACCATTAGAACTTTGGAGGAGTATCGGAGTTATTTTCTGGCCTATAACATTAAAACTTCTAACATAGAATTCTACAGAAAAAGCACATTTCTGTATTTATTAAGTTTAGAATAAAACATAAGTTTTTATTCTCAGTGTTTTTGAGGATGAAATTCTTAATATTATTTATCTAATGTCCCCTAGTTAAGATTCATTACTTTCTACTAAATGTTTGTTTTTCTTTAGGACTCTTATTTGGTGGCAATATTGTAAATTTTAATTCCATTAAAGGTCTTTATGTATTTTCCTTTTTTCAGTTTTGTTCACAATTTTCCAGGACAAATTTTAGCAAATCAACTTTGAATTATATATATGGAAAACTAAATTAAGATAGAAGCATCTTATAAAAGTTCTGTTATGAACAAAGAAACCTGTTAGAATTTGCTATGTTATAGTTGTTTTAATGTTGTTAATATTTTCAGAATTGCTTTATAATTGCTAGTAAGTTATTTTGATTTTTATATAGTTTCATAGCTTATGGTTATACTGACCTTTTGAAATATTTATTTTCTCAAATTGCTCATTTTTAATTAAAAATTTCAGTACATGTTAGTAAAGACAATAATAGCATATGCAAAAGTGTGCTGACACTCAAACAGCCAGACTTGGATAATTAAGCTAAAATTTTAGTCTTACTTATTTTTTTTATAAAAAAGACAGTGTGAAATTCTGGAAGATACAAATGAGAGACCAAACACTTGTGTTCCACTCAAAATACAGCAATAATTTGTTCTCTTTTTTAAAAGATAATATATAACTGCAAAATTTTAGTGGGCCAGATTTGGGGAAAATGAATGATGATCCATTGTCTGTTCTCCTCATCCTACTTTTTTTTTAATTAAATCATAGCTGTGTACATTAATGCAGTCATGGGGTACAGTGTGCTGGTTTTATATGCCTCATCCTACTTTTGTTCTGTAGCGTGAAGATGGTTGTGGTTTCAAATAGCGTGAGGCCTCCAGTGATGTTCTCATCTTCCTTGGTTTAGGGTGAGCTCACTTATGTCCTGGCCTTGTGACAGCATTATGAATGGCAGTTTAGATTTTTCCATGATACACACAAGTGAAGAGAACCATTTTCTAAAGCTCTACTTGTCAAATGAGAAGGCGCTAGTATGCCACAGTTAATAGTACTTTCTACCACAGAATGGTTACAGCCAACTTTTCTGCTCTGATTTCAATATTTTGTAATATTATTCCAAATATGACAGCATTATTAATTTTTTAATTCTTAAAATATTGGTGCATATTTTTTGTGTAGTTCTCATTATAATGTATATTCAAACACACTTTATTCTTTTTCTCTGTTTCAATAAGAATGTTTTAGGAAAACTTCGATGGAGCTGACTTTGCTATTTTTGTTTAAATTTATTGTAGTTTATTTTTCATTTCACTGCCGTTGGATCTTGTCTATATTCTAACATTCCTCACAGTCTTATCTTTCTATAAGGAAGATTGGAGAAAGATAATTGCCCATATAAGAATGTCTATATTCTAACATTCCTTATTCAGTCTTATTTTTCTATTTTTTGAAGCTTTTGTCTATATCAGAATAAGAAAATAACTCCTTAGAAAATGAGTAGTTTATTTTCTCATGCGTTTTATATTCTAAATCCTAATTTTTTTTAACCCAAACCTTACACAACATAGAGGAAGGACAGACAAAACTCTGTTTACCTTCTAGCTTCCTTGTCTCAATCAGAGGATGGGCAAGGAAATATTTGTGAAGTTACAAATATTTTGTGTCCCAGGAACACAAAGCATATAGACTGAGATTTAATCACATTATAATAAAATGCTTCTCACTACAGCTCCTTAGCATCCTCTCAAAAGGTTTCCAGTATAGTAACAGTGGTTTACACCTGAAGGCACCACACAGTGCAATCCATATTTAAGAAGGAGTTTTTAGAGAAATATAAACATAAATAGCAAATAAAAACAAAGAAATGAACCAGGATATCAAAGGAATTTGAAACCCCTGACACCTGTACCCACAGAAAAACTGAAATAGCCTAGCTCCTAATAGATCAACATCGAATCTCACAATAAAAATGAATGAATTATCTCAGTTTTCATTACATAATAATGTCTATCAATACAAAATTGTAAGGTATGTAAATAAGCATGATGAAAACATTCCAACTGAAGTCAATTTAATATAGGACACACCATCTTTTAAAGTTCTCCTGGAGTATGTTATCTGTAACATGTTCTGTTAGTTCATGGAACATTCTGCCTTATGAAACTAGGTTCAACGAATTTCATATGCCTCAGTTCATGTTTGCCACTGGAAAATTAAGTTGGAACTCTTTAAAATCAAGAAAATTAGGACATTTCCAAATTTTGTTCTTTAAAAGGGGTAATAACAGAATCCTACTACTATTAAATAAAAAAGACAAGATATTATGAAAAAAAACTTCTCAAAATTACTTTGTTAATTGCACAAAATTGCAAAATTTCTTTAAGGAAAATATATGTGAAAACAGAAGATATAGAAAATATACATATTTATCAACATATTTGAAAATACGCATAATTCAAAATATTCTTTTCCCTGCAGAGAATATACATATAGATCAACCCAGAGGGCTTCACTGGGGCATCATTTCACATATTTGAAGAAAAATATCATTCCTATATTATGAAAGAAAACATTCAAAACTGATGTCATAATGTCACAATAATGTTGATACCAAATCCTTTCTAGATAGTACAGGAAGGCCAATATTTTTCAAAGATATGCCATATTTTGCCATGTACACTAAGCACTTACATTTTGGGCCCAAACATCAAGAAAAAAATCTTTCATCATAATATTTTATTTCAGATTGTTATTTGTCTATATTTAAGTACTCCTTTTATGTACTATAAAGAAATATTAGCTTTTCAATACATTAGAGTCCTAGAAATTTTATGTAACAAATATTTACAGAACACAAACACAGATACAAGGTACAATACATTTTATGTACCAGTAAGAAGTATGCAATTTTTATGTATCACGGAAGGCCAAGAGCTCTTCCTCATTGTCAATGCCAGACAAGCGTTGCCTCTGTCAGTTTCTACATTACTGGTGTCCTCTGAAGAGTTGCTTTCCTTGTCCCAGTAAATTTCATCCTTCTCAGTTCCATCCATACCATTCCTGCTGCCTCATTTCTTCACTGGCTCTTTCCTCCTGGTACCACATGCAGAGGATTCAAAGGCCATTTTGTTTGTTTGTTTATTTTGTTGTTTTTACCAGTGTCCTTTGGATGACTGAAAGTTATCACTAGGTCACTGGTTTTGGGTCCCTGGGGGTCTTCCCTCTCTGTTATGTCAGAAGGTGATCTTCTAGTAAATCCCCCTGCATAAGCTTCTCGGATGCCACATGAGGAACAGAAATGGGAGTAATTTCATGTTGTAAGTACAGATTTGCTTTCAATGCTAAAATATGCAAGATCATGAACCTCTTGAAGAAAATAAATGTTCATCTTATTGATATCCAGAAAGAAAAGTTACGTTTAGTCTCCTGTAGATGAAGTCCTGACAGTGGATGGAGCTCCAGACTTGACTTCTTCAAAATTAAACAATGTTCTCTGAAAATAATAAAATTAATAGGCAATTAAGTAAGCATATCAGCACAATTGTGTCAAACGAGGCACTGACAGCCTAATAAAACAAATTATGCTCAAATTATAGGGGAAAAAACCCCTTTAACTTTCAAGTTATTCTGTTTGATCAAAATCTTCAAATAAAAATGCAAAAGACTAAATTATATAAAGACACATTCTCTACTTTCATTTAATTTATGGGTACACAATTAAGGCAAGGAGTTTTCAGAGTCATTGCTAGTACTTTAACACATCGTTTTTACATAAGCTACATTAACAATTGTCCCAGTTTTTTCATTTATCACAGCTATTTGTATCAAATTACAGACAAGAGTTTTCTAAGGATTGACTAAGGCAGCAGTCCCCAAGCCCCAGACCATGGATGGGTACCCCTCTGGTCCTGTCCATGGACGGTTAGAAACCAGGCTGCACAGGCCGAGGTGAGCGGTGGGTAAGTTAGCAAAGCTTCTGCTGTATTTATAGACACTCCCCATAGCTTGCTTGACGTTCTGAGTTCTGCCTCAAGTCGGATCAGTCACAGAACCCAAGTGTAAAACTAACCGTGAAAGCAAGAGATCTAGGTTGTGTCTTTCTTATGAGTATCTAATGCCTCATGATGTGAGGGAAATGTAACACCCTTGAATCATCCCTAAACCACGTCCTATCCTGGTCTGTGGAAAATTATTCCCCATGGAAGTGGTGCCCTCTACCAAAAAGATTGAGGACCACTTGACTAAGGGAGACCCCTTAAACGAAAAATGAGGTAACTATCTAGAAATGCAAATAAAATCAAAGAGGAATAAAAAGGCTACTACTGGAAAAAATATAACAATGAGGATTATTTTCCTGTTGGATACAGACATGTTTTTACAAGTTTTGTAAAGAACAAACAAGGCAGCTGAGCGCAGCTAAAAGCTGCAGCAGACCCTGGGGATTCCAAGAGCAGATCAGAATTTTAATCCTGAGATTACAGGAATTAAAATTAATCACCTACTGAGCATCAGGAAAAGGTAGAAATTTAAATCTGTAAAACTGCAGCTTCCTCTAATGAGAGAAAGGCCATGTTCATGTGGAGAGAAAAAAGAAGTCTTCTCAGTTTTTATTTACAGACCTTGAATTAAATTCAAATGCAGATTAAACCTATTAAAAACTTTATTGTCCAGAGGCTTTTGAGAGGCATGTTATGTGCAAGATCAACAAAGAGTTTTCTATTATATTTAATAAACAATTAAATATTCTTAATAATTGCTATGAAAATCACTGTTGCTTCCTTTAAAGTCCATTGTGTGTCAAGTTTGGCATATACAAATAATTATACAAAGTATTTAGTCTTTACAATTTTTTATGAGGCAGGTGATTTTATTATAATATTTAACAAATGATATGAGAGATTAAGACATATATTATTCTGCAGATATATAATAAATAAATCAAGTATAGTGGTATATATTTTGATCATGTATTTTTAAACAATTAAGGAATACATTTGGCAAATAAATAATTGTGATGATATAATTGCTTTACCACATGACACATGTACCATGTGACATTTCAAATCAATAAGAATATAATACCCAGTTGAGGGTATTAGCTAGGCTCTGAGGGAATTAAGTGAAGGAAAACAAAAACCCTAGAGACTTATCTTCGAATTTATAACAGAATAAAATCCTGATGAATCTAGATTTTGAAGTCCACTAAGCTTTACAACTTTTAAAGAATATGAACAATGTCACTTATTTCCTTGATGTGTGTAAAATATTTCCCATTTTGGGACAATATGCAAATACCATAAAGGTGGAATATTTAAAAAATTGACTATAAAATTAAAATGTCTGTATACCCAAAATGTATGAACAAAATTCTCACTTGAAAGCACATATAGGTCTGCAGAAATATGACAAAGGTCTAGCGATCCAAAAAATGTTGTACAAGCTTTATGAACAAGTAATTATAGAATAGATACATATGGTAATTAAATATGTGAAGATTGCTTCTATATCACTTATAAAGGGCTATAGGAAAAACAAGTTAAAATGTTCTTTTATATATGAGTAAAGTGATATACAAAATTTGAAAACACTCAGTACCCTTACATATGGTGTTGGTGGATTAATAAATAGTTGTAATCTATCTAGTATAAACTTGATAATAACTTTCAAAATAAAAATGCACAAAAAATTCTCGATAGCCCTTATTTTGATTGGAAAGGTCCTAAAATATGTGTAAAGATTTATTGCAACTTTCTTTATAGTAAAAAAAGCAGCATAATTTTTAAGAATAGAGTAAGTACAGTGTCTCATAAGTAAAACGGTACTGAAAAACGCAGATGGGTCTGTTTGTGGGATATGAAAAATCTGTTGTTTCAGATCCTGAGCTACAACCAAGTTAGAGAAAAGGTAGAACGCTAATACTTAGAATGTTTTCTGGACTATTATATGATAAACTTGAATAAATACATGTATGGTCTTGAGGAATCAAACAGGAATAATAAGGAAGGGACGATTACAATTATTGTTTAACCTTAGCAATATGTAAATTTTACTTATGAAATACCCTTTATTAAATACTTAGATATAAAAAAACCATTACCCTTAACAACATGTAAACCACCTGGCTTCAGAAATTCTAATGATATTTTTCGACCCAAGTGTATCTGTCTATATATACCTATAATTCTATCAATCTCTTTAACCTACTTACTTAGCTATTTGAATGCAGAGGTGTCAAATCAAAAATTAAATGTAACAAATTATATATGAAAAAAATTATATTCCACAATTTATAGAAAATTTTAACTTGTTTCTATTTTTATAATGTAACTATTTTTAAAATATTTCAAAATACTTAAATATATAATATTTCATGTTGAAATATGTTCCTAAAATTATAATTTTTACTGATTTTCTAATAATCAAAGTTAGATTATTAAACTATCAAGTCCATGGCTCTTTCTAAGTTAAAATGTGGATTAATATTCATTAACTCAATGAATTTTAATTTGATCAGCACTCTACCTTTGTGCAATATCTTAGTAAAAACATTGAAAACCATTGCTTTCATCACTCAGCTTCAGGATACTCAAAAAGAATCACTGCTTCACCTTGTTTTGTAGAAACAGTTGTATGTACAAATAGTTATTTGCATGCTTTCATAGTAGTAATGGCAATAAAAATCAATACAATCTGTTATTTTATATTAAAGGATTTGTTTAAATTTGCTAACTATAAAGTTAATTAAGTCTGTAAATAATGCATGTGTTATAGTCAAGGTCATTCAAAATTTGCAAAGTAGCTTGTCTGTCATTTACAAAGAAAACCAGTTTTGATTACTCATTAAGATTTGCATATTTTAGCATTTAATGTGACAAATATCAAAACGAATTACAAGTTACTTTAAAAATATCTGACAACAGTATTTCTAGTTTTTCAGAAATTTAACTTTTACAATTTATAGATGAAAGCCACAATTTCTTTGTTGTGTAATTTTAAGATTTGTGTGTGAAAATGAAGCACTTGAAGTTATTAAGTACTTCTAAAGAAAATGCCAAGAAAATAACAGTAAATATTAATGTGAAATAAAACAATGCCTATACTTTGCTAAGTAAGGTTTATAAAACATAACAAATAACATGACATATATTTAAAAAATATAAATACAGGACAGAGCCTCTGGCTCAAAGGAGTAGGGTGCCAGCCCATATACCAGAGGTGGTGAGTTCAAACCCAGCCCCAGCCAAAAACTGCAAAAAAAAAAAAAAAAAAAAAAAATTACATATATATATATATAAATACAGTTTGATACCATGTCAAGTAATGTGATGTATGCAAATTTTTACATATCATTTTATCATTGCCTTGGGATATAGAGTTGCTTAATTAAAGTTTAGATACACCATTTTTTCTATCAGTAGGGAATATTCAAGAATACTAATTCACTTTAGCAACATTAGTATTTTTTCCTTATGGAGCATTGGCTGTTCCAAAAGAAATAAATTATAAAACTGATTAAGCAATAAGATAAAAATCAAATAAGCATTATACTCTATACTGCTGCTTGGATTCTACAGAGAATCAGCATTTCTTAAGTTACCTAATTTTGAAAACTTTCTGTTTCATATTTGCTTACAAATCTGCCAGCAATTTCACTTAATATTTTTATATTTCTTTGCCAAACATAACCAACATAAACCAATAATCACTAGCAACCTATACTCCCAGAATTGCTTGTCCAAGTTACTGTAGGTGATTTCTACTAACTGTTTGCCAGTGAGTAAAATTAAAAACCTACCTTCCAGCTTAAGTTATTCATTTTTTTCTTTTACCATAATCTATTAGACTACTACAAAACATTTTAAGTGTTTCTTACAAAGACAGCCCTCAAATAACACTATAGTATTCATTTTTTAGGATAGAATAGAGATGTTTTAATTCATCCCTCTTTTTTTAAGCTTTATTCAAATTAATATGAGGGCATGATATTTAGGTTACAATGTTCTCACTTCCAGGCTTAAGTTCATCTCTTACGTGTTGTATAGTTCAAATTAGTTTCTGCCTCCAAAGTTACCTAAGTAACCAGGGTGATGTAGACTTTAAAATAGTGTAGACTATATCATATAGAAAATAAATCCTTCATAATTAGAATAAATAATCCTCAATTTTTAAAAGTCTATGCAAACACCAAAGCTTTCTAGCTTTAGGTTTTTACAGCATTGGGCAAATTCCAGCCCTCTCTGTTCCCCCAAATGCACCTGATGCACTGTAGATTTTTTTGTTAAAATCATAGTTTTCAACACACGAGTATTATGCATTAGTTAAGCTTTGGTGCTTTCTAGCCTTCAGAAATTATCCCTTAAGAAATTCTCTCTCCTACTTTATGACAATTGAACAAGCTAGTTGTTTCTCAAGTAAGCTTCATCACGCATCTGTAGGAAGTCATACACTTCACTCTTGCTCAGGTTCTTTGGGCACAATTCATTGTATAGCCAAATAATTTCAAGGTGATGGGAAAGCATAAACAACAAATGTGCATTCTATGAACAGTATAGGATCCTAAGTTTAAAATTTACATGAAAAGCCAGGTGTGGTGGCTCATACCCGTAATCCCAGTACCTCTGGAGGCTGTGATGAGAACACTTCAACATAGTTCAAGGTCAATATGGGAAATATGGTGAGACACCATCTCTAAAAATTACCCCTGCATCCCCAAAATAACCAGGCACGGTGGCATGGGCCTGTAGTCCCAGCTCCTCAGGACCCTGAGGGACAAGGTTGAAGGATCACATGAGCCCAGGATTCCAAGGCTTCGAAGGCGAGGCTGCAGCAAGCTGATTGTTCTACACTCCAGCCTAGGTGACAGAGCAAGACCTTACCTAAAACAGAAAAAACAAACCCATACAAAGAGAATAAAAGAACTGAATGTGAAAAACCATGAGAGAGAATTACTTTGGCGATAACTACCACGGTGTTATGAAGCACTGGTACTTCACTGATGTGTAACACTTATATGTCAAGAATTATAATTTCAAGAAAAATGCAGTAGAATATGATTGTCTTAACACAATAACTTAGAAAATGACATGAAGGCTATGTGAACCAGTTTGATGAAAATATTTCAAATTGTATAAGAAAACACCACACTGTACCTCATGATTGCATTCATGTACATAGTTATTATTTAATTAAAAAAGGCATGCAAATGAAAAAAAAAAGAAAGAAAAAATGCACAGTGACTGCTGGATTTGGAGGAACAGAGAGGATTGAAATTTAAATCATATCTTAAAAATATAAAGCTGGAAAATTTTTGGTGATTAAGTAGATTTTTCAAAATCCAGAGAGAGAAGTTTTCATGAAGAGTGAAATACATTCTCATTGCATAAAGGGGTGAAGGATACAGAATAGTTTTAAATCAACTATAGGTTTTCTTTTTATGTTTATTTTAAGTTGTATTTTTCTAAGATAATGTCCATTTATCTAAATTTTTAAGTTTGTTTTCTTAAGTTTATTTGAAATGTCTTACAGATCACTTTACTCGGTATCCTATCATTCATTCCTAGTATTTAAAATTTATCTGTAAAAGAAGAATTTTAAACAGGAAATAAAACAAATTTATTGTGTGATATGTGAATAATAAAACTTGGATACTCTGTGTAGGTAATATATATATATATATAATCTATTTATCTATCTATTATTTTATGAGACGGAGTGTCACTTTATCATACCCTTGGTATGCCACAGTAGAGCATTGCGGCCTTATAGCTCACAGCAATCTTAAACTCTCAGGCTCAAGTGATTCTCTTGCCTCCTCCTCCTGAGTAGCTGAGACTGCTGCTTCCATCACAATGCCCAGCTATTTTCAGAGACCGGGTCTTGCTCCGGTTTAGGCTCTGAAACTCCTGAGCTCAAGTGATCCACCTGCCTGGGCCTGAGCCACCACACCTGGCCCCAGTAATATTATTTGTAATGTTAATTTTATGTTTCCGCTAAGACTTACTGAGAATTATTCCCCTCAATTCTGTCCCCAAACTATTTTGTCATTAAATACTGAATGTAGTTTCCATGCATCAAAATGATACATTCCCTTTTCAAAAGTTATTAACATTGATTTAAATTAATTTTAATTTATGTACTTGTGTCAACCACTTGATAAATAATTGGAACCGGCATTATTTCACTATAATTCTAATTGCTTTAGATGTATATTATCTGATTATTTTTTCTTGAGACTACTCAACAGCGTGCATACAGCATCACTTTTATTTGTTTTCATGTATTTTTATTTAGCTTGAGAATAAATCATTTTTTTCCTAATTTGCAATTAGATTTCAACATTAATCATCTCTAAAAATATTTAGAAGTTTTCAGGCCTGCACATTCCTTGGCTGTATCTTCTGGTTGGGCCATTTAATGGTGTAGAAGTGTTTTCACTCATCATGTGTCATTTTATTTATAACCAGGCTCTTACGACTGTGGCAGCACACTCGGCAGCATTAATAAAGCATGTCTTGGAGCAATGTATTTGTTTTCACAGGCTGAAATCAATTCACCTTGAAAAGTACTGCTCATACTGGATGAATAACTCTGCAGATAAGAAGATCTATCCTATTAGCAATGAAAAAATAGCCTCAGAGAGTTATAAATTTAAAAGAAAGTATGTTTGTTGGTATTCAGTGCCTCTATACATCTTAAACTGGTTTGGCTATTAGTATATTGCATGGAGAATAAGATTCTTTTTTTTTTAGTGTCAGTGCGGTAATCTGGCACTCTGGACACCAGTGCAGGAGAAGAGACGTTAAATCACCCAGGCCTATCTGTACATGGGAGGAAGGAAGGAACATGTGGAATTTTGTGCATAGGAATTGCTGATTCTTCTTTCACTTTTATTTCCCAAAAGGAAATACAGTATTTTTTTAATAAGAATTTAATTATCAATAGAATGAAATAAACATTGAAAGTGGATTTCCACCCTCAGTTTCACTATTATTTACATCAGTTTGATAGTAAAATCTAGAAGTAAATCGCATTTGAAAATGAGTACTAAATTTCACAGAAAAGTTCCACTGTGCGCTGTGTTTCACAGTCCTTAGCCATCGAGCCATCTCAGCTATATTGAAATGCAGTTCCCATTCCCCAATTCCTCACGCAGAGCGCTCATCACTACTGTGTAAATGAGAATTCCTGCTTTGTTTCTACCAAACATTCAGAAACAAAGCCACAATTGTCATTACTGCTGGTTTACATGAATACAAATACATTTAAGAGTATTTAATCTTCTAAAATCTGGAGTAAATGGTCTAAAACCCATACTTAAGTACACATGTCTTCACTACGGATGATAGATATGGCCGGGCTACTGTCCTAAAAATTCATGTGATTTTAGCAATATGTTAGAATAGACAGCACTTCTTTCTTCATGTTATTTATTATGAAAATTTCCAGAGACCAAAGTGGATATATTTTACATGAACATCATTTATTAACCACGTAGAATCCATTATGAATTCACTCTGTGGGGTCACATTCACTTATCTGTTCTATGATCCCTATACATTTATCAATATAACTTATTCTGGTTGCATTTAATAGTAAATGGTATATATAAACATATTTTAAACCAAGTACATGTTCTTCATCCCACAAGTAATTCACTAAAGCTCAGTTTTGGTTGCCCTTGTAGTGTGTTTATATAATTAAATGTGTTCGTGTGTTCAGGGGTAGAATTTTATTCCCCTTTGTTTTTTTCTGAGCTTCTTGGATTTGTGGTTTGACCTATACCATAAATATTATAAGGTATCAATTATTATTCTTTCACATATGTCTTTTGCACTGATCTCTTTGTATTCTGACTTTAAAATTCCAGTTACGTATACCCTGCAATGAAAATGATATTTTCATCCAGATTTTGGAGCCTCTGTTACATTTTATTTAGCTTTTTTCACTCCATTTTTCTTTGCCTTTTGACTGGATAATTTATTCTGATGTGTCATCAAATTAGCAGCTTTTCCTTGGCTGTGCAGAGTCTACTAATAAACTCATAAAAACAATTTTCATTAACAGTATTCAGGTTTTTATTTGAAACATTCAAGTTGATATTTTCTTAAGGATTCCATCTGTTTGCTGTATCTATTTGATCTACATGTCTTTCCCCTTTTCCTTTAGAGAAATAATATTAACATCTTGTTCATAATTATTTTAAAATTCTTTTCCTGCTAATCGCAAATATGTATTATTTTTTATTCTGATGACCATTTGATATATTTAGAGTCCTTTGTTTTGCATTTTAATAAGCCTCATTTTATTTCATTAAAATATGGTTTGTAATTCTGGATATAATTTATATGATATGAGACACACAGTTCACTTTTTGGTTGGCTGGAGGGCAACATGGAGTTTTCTCATGTTTGGCTATAATGTAAGGATTTTTATTTATCTGTTTTCTTAATGTTAGTAAGTTTAAATTTTATTGTTGCGATGGTTACCAAAGGTGAATATTATTGTTGGAATGAGCAGCAAAGTATTCAGATTCCTTTAGTGAAACTTTGTCTGTCTCCCACGTGGCTCTATGTCGTTCCTCAGTGCTTCTCTAGGAAAATCAGCTCCTTGCGGCCCTCGGATGTATCTCCAGCAGTTTTGACTCAAAGCTTGTTAGTTCCGCTAGCAGGGCGTAGGCAAGAGTTTGCCTCTCTGACATTCTCCTGAAGCATCATGCTCAGGCTCGTGGCCTGGGCTTCAGGAGTCAGGCTTTCAAAAGAATTCCCTTCCAAATTCTGGGAGGGGATCGTCTTCTCCTCCTTCCCGGTTTTCTCCCTGTTGCTGACTAAAGCTTGGTATCCCTTCCCTTGATGATCACGAGAGAAGGCGGTTTAGGTTGACATCAATGTCTCTTCCTTTTCCCGACCTACTCGGGAATTTTACCAGTTTCCTCCTGATCTATAGTTTGACGACCAGCTCTCTGGATAGTAATCCTTGGCATCTCTAAGACAGATTAGGAAAACAAATCCGGGTACTTATTTTGCCTTCTCTCAGCGGTCATTGTATGGGTAACTTTTTCAGGGTTCTTTCTAATCCTCCCCCTAGAGGGCCTGTTGGGGTTTCTGGAGAGAAAAACGTGAAAGATAACTTAACTACCTTGTGACTCTGATACCTTGGAGCTTCACATTCTCACAATTGCCAACGCTCAATCTCCAACAGTTCGTGAACAATTCTAGTTTAGTCTTCCTAATGCCTTACATTTCTTCAAACTGTGTGCTTCTCAGGTAGGCGGATGCTATATAGTGTTTTTACATTCTTGCACCTGTCTCTATATTTGGGAATGCACCTGTGACCTAATTTTCTCAGGGGCTCAAGCAAATTGTTGATTTTTAATTAGTCTATTTTGTTTCCTTTTTCTTATCAGGATCATAGCAACAACTTTTTAATCTTGCTATATCTCTAGGTTGAAAACAGCAGTTGTATTTTTTATTTACAAAAGAATTAATGATTTAATCCTTATGAAATACCAATTGGAAGCATCGGAGGGCTTTTATAAAGTTAGTGACATGATAAGGTCTATATTTTAATATTATTATTATTATTAGAGACAGAGTCTCCCATTATCACCCTGGTAGAGTGCTGTGGCATCACACGACTTACAGCAACCTCCAACTCCTGGGTTTAGGCGATTCTCTTGCCTCAGCCTCCAGAGGAGCTGGAACTATAGGCACTGGCTGCAAAGCTTGGCTATTTTTTGGCTGCAATTTGGCAGAGGCCAGGTTTGAACCAGCCACCCTCAGTATATGGGGTTGGGGCCCCACCCACTGAGCCACAGACGCCACCCAAGGTCTGTATTTTTTAAACACGTTCTGGATGGTATTTGAATGAGTCAATGGTAGAAATCAGAAATTGAATTATAAGAGAATTACACTGGTCATGTTGAGAGATGGTGGTGGTTTAAAAAGAGTAGTCTAGAAAAGTTGATTTGGAGCAATTAATGCATGATAAAAAGATTTCTGATAAATTTTGAAAAGAAAATCTTTCTGACAGATCATCTGTGGCAAATGAAAAGGATTACGTGGCAAAGAGGCCTACTGAATTGGTACTGTGTGGGGATGGGTAAAGCTGGAGAAGTTGATTGAGGATGCCTGGTATAATCATTTCCTTTTGCCAAATATTTTTGAATCCAATAGTTCCACACAAGAGATAAGATTTATATTCACTAATATTTAGAAGTAATATTGTTATATCTAGACCAGAACATTTAATTGCCACTAAGAAACACTCTGGAGCTGTCGTTTTCCATAAGAACAGTCTAAAAAAGGCACTCAAATTTGGATTTTGCATCTGTCATTGTGTTGATCTTTTCCTTTGCTTTTTATCCTTCTTATCTTTTTCTTTTTTGTTTTTTAAAATACATACTTATTGATTGTAGTTTGCCTTGTTTAGTGGCTTTTGTAAATTACCCTTTTCTATAAAGTTTGTACTAATTTGCAGTTCTGTTAACAGTGTATAACCATTCTTTTCTTCATCCAAATCAGCATCTATTGTTTGGACTTTAAAATAAATGCATTCTAACATGGGAAAGATTATATCTCATTGTGATTTTAATTTGCATTTTCCTGATGAATAGTGATGTTGAATATTTTTTTATATGTGTGTTGGCCATTTGTCTATCTTCCTTTGAAAAGATTCTATTCGTGTCTTTGTCCACTTTTTAATTTTTTTCCCTTGCAGATGTGTTTGACTTCCTTGTAGATTCTGGGTATTACCCCTTTATTGGATGTATAATTTGTGAATATTTTCTCTCATTCCATAGATTGTCTATTTGTTCTGCTATTTCTTGGGCTATATAAGCTTTCTAATTTCATCAGGTCCCATTTATTTATTATGTTTTGTGGTTGTAATTGCCTTTGTACTCTTATTCATAAATTTTTTGCTTCACCCAATATCTAGAAGACTTTTTCCTGGATACTGGCTCTGTAGATAAATGCATGAACAGCTGCTCATCTCATGTTATATCTGCCCAATCAACACGTGCGCTGCTTAACACTCTGGCTCCTCAGCCCCCAATTAGCAGAACACCCTGGAATCCCTTTAGCGACCTGCTATGTGCCCCTGGGTTTAGGTCTCAGCTGTATCCTACAGGTACAGACTAGTTGGGTCCGAGACATGTTAAGAGACAGTCTGAGAAAAGTTGGGTCCCCATCTGGAGAATGGGGATACTTCCAAAATAGAAGTGGGAGTAGGCACTGAATACATTTTCTTCTACAATTCTATGGTTTCATGCTTTATATTTAAGTGAGAGATATGAATCCTACTTCATTCTTTTGCATGGAGCTGTCCAATTTTTAATGAGGTTTGAGATAAAACTTGTTTTTATTTCTTCATAAGCAATTCAAATTGTTGGTATTAAGTAATTGGAATTTTTATCTCAAAATTTTACAAGTCATATCTTACAATATGTTTATCTTCATATTAATTTTCTTTGATTTGGGGGTCTTGATTATTTGGGGATTTTTTTCTTTTATCCCTGAATTTTGCCTGATTTTTACTTATTGTCTATTCTACCTCTTTCAATATGTAATTATGCAGATATGAGCACTATGTCCTCTTGATATGTATTATTTCTCTTTTAGATCAATTACTCATCGGGTATTTTTCTAATTTCACATATCTGCAAGTTTCAGTGTTGTGAAGCGTTTTGTCATTATATAACCAACATTTCCTATCGTACAGTTTGCAGTAAGATTTTTCTGATGTTTGTCTAACCCCTCGGCTTCAGTGTCCTCAGTTTCCAAAGTGCTGCTGACAGGCTGCTGCTCCCCTTAAGTTCCTTCACTGCTTCATTCTAAAGCCATGCTGATGTATTAAACAACCTACTTCTGGTAATAAAATTATTTTTTTATCTTTTAATGATCACAAACTTCTAAAAAACAAAAAAAACCTCTGTGTCCTTAAAAGAATATTTATTTTTTCAGTTTCTATGGCTTAAGGACAGAATTCACTTAGCTGCTTGTCTCTGACACAAGGACTACCACCAAGCAGAAGTCAACTTGTCCATTCAGGGTGCAATTTTCTCTGAAGGTTTGATTGTAGGATGATAAATGTCTAAGGTCATTCACATAGTTATGGGTAGGCTCTGGACCTTTGCCATGTGATTCTTTCCATTGTGCTGCTTCACAACACAACACCTGGGATCCCCTGACATGAGTAATCCAGGAGAGGAGAGACAGCAAGCAGAACCAGGGCACATCCCCTTTTATCACCAAACCTCAATAGTAACATCACATTAATACTTTAGTATTTTATTCATTAGAAGAAAGTCACTAAATTCAGTCTATTCAAAGGATAGGATTACATAAAGTTGTGAATACCAATTGCCAGAAGTGATTGGGGAACACTGTAGAAAGTACATCTCACTAAATTACTAAAAAGTCATTTCTAGTGATATATACACACTTTTCTCTACTCCAGGCAACCCTCAGTGAAAGAGAAGCAATATTCTTTAAGTTGTCGTTTAGTGAAGACAAATTTATTCTTTTTTGTTATCAAAAGTAAAAACATGATAGTGTCTGTTTCTCAGTCTGAAAATATAAGGTATAGAAAACCCTCTAAGATTTTGACAATGTGAAGCTCCCCAACTGCAGAATTCCGTAGTTTCACAAACTTCGTGTGTATTCATTACTATTTTATAGAAGATGTAAGTAGAGTTTACATTAGGGATCCCTAATCAAATTCTGTTTTATGTAAGCTCTTTATATGCTGTTAAAGAAAGCAAGAAGGAAATTACCGGATTCTACTTGTTGAAACATTTAAATAATTTCTGCAGTTATGGTTTCAGTTGAGCAATTGTACTATTTAGTTGAACAGTCAAACATATTTTCATGATGTTTAGTGGGATTTGTCCAGTTCATCACAATAATTAAAACTCTGTTATCAATTTCTTACCAGCTTCATTTGGTATGATGTCATCTTCTAATTTAAAAAGCAGTCTGACATCATTTTTTTTGCTATCAGACTTCTGTTAAGATATATAAAGTGACATGTTTTGGTTCACCTATTTTGATACTTTTAAATATATTGCCTGAGGTTGACAGGGTCGTTGATTACTACCATTTGGGTGTGAACCTCCTGTATACATTCTACAATTTATCAAGAATGTTGATGAGAATACCATGTGAGATGATATCAAAAGGTCTTAGTGAAATACAGATTTATTGCATTTTTTCTTTCTCCTTATCTTGGAAGTCTGTCATCCTGTCATCTTACATGAGCAATGCTTTCAAGTTGAATGAATTTCAGATGGAAAGAACAAATATGCTGCCACTTACCATTCCTTATAAAAGCTTGACTAATGCTTAATGCCGAACGTAGTGGAAGGATTGCTGACATGAACTATTTTCACCTTGTGAAACTTAATTCTTCCTTTATTTTTTTTTTCTTTGCATTGTGGAGATTGAGAATGAAATCTTCACCTATAGGGTATAAAATTTATGGTTCCCTAAGCAAAAGGTGATGGCCATAAATTTTTTTCTCATTACTCTCTGTTCCAATATCCTGGTCACTTACATCTATGAATGCATTATGCTCCCAGTATGACACATATTGGTTTTCTTGTTTGACAGCTACAGCTGACAGATGAGGACAATCTGGAGATCTTTCAAGGGCTGATGCCCTTGGGTGAAGCTGAGAGGGAGATGGCTTGTAGTCTATGGAAGTTGTTTTGTATTTTTATTGGAGACCATGGAAGCAATCACTGCCTTAGATTTGTAAATATTCCCTTTCTATCATAGTAATGGACAACTGAATAAGTTATATAACATAGACTTTAAGAGCTAACGTTTATAAAAACAACTAACAACTAACATGTATAAAAAAAAAAACCAGTGTTCCAATTTTTTTTTTATTCTTCTCTCTTCACTTAATTTATATATTTTCAAGGCTTACTGTTAGGTGTGGAGATCAGGTGTCAGGTGCCCATGTTCTCTTGTTTTTGGTTCCCAGTATCAAAGAGTAGTTACTGGTACTGAGGTGACAGGGTAAATGACCAGAGCAAGCAGGTGCAAGCCGGCAAAATGACAAAGTTTATTAAAACACAGTATATTCTAAAGAAGGAATAGGTCAGCCTATGCTGGATGAGAAGACCCTGAGCTTAACAAGGTTTCTCCTTTGGTGCTGATTTCCTAATTTTATGCCAAGTGTGAGGTTGGATATTCATGGTTTTTCTTGGAAAAGAGGGGGGAGAATCCTGTCTATCCATGGAAGGCAATTTCTGGGGGGTTCCATGGCATTTATAAACTGTCATGATGCCATTAGGTGTGATTTTTTGCTGTTAATGAGAGTAGGTCATTTAGGGACACTCGTACCTCAACTGTACACATTTCCCAAAGATCCACTTTTGAGGCTTTGATCATATCTTCATTTTATGGTTTCTCTGTCATTTTTTTGGTTGGTCAGTCCTTAGGACCCCTCCATCATAGACCAAACATCTGGGCAGCCCTTGGGGACCCTATCGATATGTCGTTTGTTCTTCCTCAGGAGCCCCCTCTGGTCAGTTTGTTATTCCTGATTGACAAAGCGTCTCCTAGCATCATCTGTTTCTCAACAGACACCTGTGGACAAAGTATCCATTCCCCCTTCCCTCCTTATCCCTAACCTAACATTGTCAAATCAGACAGAGGAGAGGGCATTGACTTCCAAAAGTCTGATCAGATAATTTATTTGAAAATACTATTGGTAATACACACCAACGCATAGTCTGAGCACATCACACACACACAAAAAACCCTTCTTTATTTAAATGCCTTATTTTGGAAAATGTTTAATTGAATAATATATAAGCATTTGTTATGTCAGAAAAACAAACATGAACATCTTCACAGATATATTTTCATCATGCCTCCATATTTTTCCTTATAATGTGTCTAATTCATAGTTTTGCAATTTATGCACACTTCTTTGTATTTCTTCCTTGTCTTATAACTCTACTAGATCTATTTTGAACATCATTTTTTCTTATGTGACCATTTTTCTAAAGAAATTATTTTATTTTTGTTAGTTATTCCAATAGGAATCATCATATTTAACTAAACACGTACATTTACATGTACATGTCCAAGAAGCTATTATCTTTTATTAATTTGCATTATCACTGGGAAAAGAATTATTTATACTCTCTAGACTTCTGGAAGAAATATTGCAAGCTTTTGGCTATGAATTACAAATTCTGAATTTTAATTTCTCAGTAGTCATGTTAAAAATATGACCATGGGCTTTGTAATTTATTTACTCAATTTTTTGGCTAAAAATAAATGTGTAAGTAGAAGAGTTGATATCTGGAAACATGGTAATGTGATTTTAAACATAATGGTAAGAGGGATTTATAAATAAACAAAAATATGTAATATAATTAAAACTAAAGTTCTACATGAGAAGCATGCTGTTTGTTACAGGTTACAGTTGTTATATTAATGTCCAAGAAATAGCAAATGATCTTATTTATCACATATGCTTTTTTGTGTGGCACCAACTTTCAGTTACAGAAAAATCGCACCATATCATTTTTTTATTTGTCCAAATATTTCTTTAAAATAAATGTATAAACATGTAATTGCTGAATTAAACAGCATACAAGATTTTTAGATTTTTGTTATATGCAGCCTAGATGCTGTCAGCAGTGTTTGAAAATAACTGTTCTCAACACCCACACTACACCCAGATTAACGTTATCCTTCTCTGTAATCTTTTATATTTCTCGATTTCATTATTTCCAAACATTATGGGAGTAAACTGTTTTTGGTTATATCGATCTTTTTGTATTGCTTGAGTTAGGGTTATATGTGTGCCTGTCACTGAATACTGTCCACTGTAGCCGGTAGTTAGGTTTTCACCCCTCCCCTCCCCCTTATCCCCCCATTTGATTTCCATTGATCTTTACTTCCCTCTATGCACGACTGTGCTCTTCAGTTAGCTACAGTTTAATAGTGAATACATGTGGTGTTTGGGTTTCCGTTCTTTGGATACTTCACTTAGGATAATTGTCCCCAGTTCCATCCACATTTTGGCAAAAGATAGTACTTCATCTTCCTTCAAGATTGAGTAGTGTGCCATGGTATACATATGCCACCTTTTTTGAATCCACTCTTGAGTTGATGGGCACTTGGGTTGATTTCATATCTTTGAAAGTGTGAATTGTGCCATAATAAACATTTGCCTGCAAGTACCTTTTTGACAAATGACTTCTTTTTCTTTGGCTAGATACATGGTGGTGGGATTGCTCGATCAAACGGCAGGTCTACTTTTAGTACTTTAAGAAATCTTCATACAGTTTTCCAGAGAGGTGGTTGTAATTTTCAGTCCCACCAACGTAAGCATACCTTTCTGCCTGCATTTACACCAGCATGTATTGTTTTGGGACTTTTTGACAAAAGCCATTCTCACTGGGGTTAGGTGATATCCATTGTGATTTTCATTTACATTGCCTGATGATTAGTGATGTTGAGCATTTTTTCATGTGTTTATTGACTGACTATTTGTCTTATCTTCTTTTGAAAGGTTTCTATTCATGCCTCTTCAATTTTCAATGAAGTTGTTTGAATAATTTCTTGATGATTTACTTCCATTCCTTGTAGCCTATGGTGATTAGTCCTTTATCAGACTACAGATTGCAAATATTTTCTCCCATTCTGTTGGTTGTCTATTTGCTTTATCAATAATTTTCTTGGCTGTGCACATTTTTATTTAATTTGATTAAGTCCAATTTTTTTTATTGTTGTTGTTTAAGTGATTTCCATTAAGGTCTTTTTCACAAGTTCAATATCTAAAAGGGTTTTTTCCAATATTTTCTTCCAGAATTCCTATGGTTTCTTGTCTAACATTTAAGTATTTTATTCATTTTTGAATTAATATTTGTAAGGCCTAGGAGGTTTGGATCCTGTTTCTTTCTTTTCCCTGTGGCTATCCAATTTTCCCAGCACCATTTAATGAACAGGGCTTCTGTTCCCCAGTGTGTATTGTTGTCTGTTTTGTGAAAGGTCAGGTGGCTCTTGTGCCGGTTTCATATCTGGATTTTCTCTTCTCTTTCATAGGTCTATGTCTCTAATTTTGTGTTCCCGGAATTAATAAATAAATTCAGCATAGTCTTGGGTTACAATGTATGCAAATCAATGGTATTCTCAAACATCAATTCCATTCATAATAGCTACTAGGAAAATAATATACCTAGGAATACACTTAGCCAAGGAGGTGAAAGAGCTCTACAAAGACATCTATGACACACTTAGAAACAAATCGCAAATGATACAAATGGAAAACATATCATGCTTGTGGCCTGGTAGAATGAACATTGTTAGGATGTCCATACTACTAAAAATGATTTACACATTCAATGAGATCTTTATCAAAACCTCGACCTCATGTTTCACAGATCTAGAGAAAACAATGCTACCCTTTGTTTGGAGCTAGAAAAGAACTTGAATAGCCAAAGCAATTTTAAGCAAAGGAAAGAAATAAGATACCTCACATTACCAGATTTTAAACTGTACCAGAAGGCTATTGTAACAAAAACAGGTCAAAATTTATTTTTGGCAGAACTGAAAATAATAACCTGACCCAAATTCTGGTATAGAGTTTGTATTTATAGATAGGCAACAGTTTTCTATAGCATAAATTATTACATCCATAATGATTTCAAAAATGTACATTTAATGAAGACACTGTTTACCTACAGAGGGGTAATAATAAAATTATGGAGCTATATCAACTTAGCTTGTAGCTCAGTAGGAATAACAAAGTTCAAATAAAATGAAACAAAAAGCATTTTGAATCAAATAAGAGGAACAAATGAAAATGAAGAAGTTTATCAGAACAATGGCTTTTAATGATTCCATTGGAAGATAGAATCTAGGACTCAAGCTTAACTTCTTGAACCTGCAACTTTGGAAGTTTAGATTGCTGATTGATTGGGGTTTTGATGGTGAAGAATTTCAACTCTGGAGTTTGAAGTAACAGGAAAAGTAAGGAACTGAAAATTCTTCATTTTTATTTTGACAGGTATGGTCTCTGTCCCTATTAATAAGATCATAGCAACCAACAAAACTAATAAAATAATTTTTTTTAAAAGGCCCTGTTTCTGTTATCTTTGTTGTTACAGATCTTGATGAAGTTTTTTTGTGAAAAGGATGTTTTCTTTTTTCAGCAGAATCCACTATCTGATATCTACAAAGGTGAGTAAAATAAAATTGAGTGTTTAGAAAGCATTGTTTATCATGCAAGGCTTTACAAAATATATAATTATATACCAAAACTGCTAGGTTTAAGAAAACTAGATCCCAAAGCGCATTTAACAAAAGTGAATAAAAGAGTAAAATTGACACGTACAGATTACTAATATCTTCTAAATGTTTTGAATTAGAGTCCATTATTAAATAAATAACAGCATAATGTTCACTTTGACTTTCTAATGTGACACATGAAAGGATGACTTTCATAACTAAGAGTAATCACTCAATGAAAAACAGCACTCTGTTCACAAACCACACACATTTTTAGCTGATTATTTTGTTAATGTGGGCAAAGAGTGTTCAGGGACTTTCCAGATTGGGAAAATATTTAACGATCTTTACTGCATTTGATGCATTTAGTGGGATTGTCTGGTAATTATGAAGAACATCTGAGTCACATAGGTCCTTAAATAATATTTTTCTAAGAAAATTCAAAAGAGATAAAGTTAATTGACATGAAATAAAACAAAGAATAGAGCAAGACAAAAACATAAAAAAATTAAATATGCCCTTGATAATGTTAAAAATAATTCTATCTCAGTCTTCAAAGAATAATTTTTAATAATTGATGACATAAGATATGTTAAAAATCAGCTACTGAAAAGACACCCTTTTATAAAAACAATACTGCAGTGCATAGAACTACATGTATCATTATGGTTATTACATATAAGTATTAAAATCAGTTGGAATGTCATACTATAAACCAAAGTTTGAGAAATATATTTGTGCTCATGTTATTATGTTCTCTATAATAAATTCTCTATTAAAAATTATAATTAAGGAAAAGCCAAAGTTCTATTGATGAGTAATATGAAATAAAAATGGTGAGCACACATGAAAAGTTGTTCTCCTTATTTGTAAATCAATGCATTTTAAGGTAAAATAAGATGTCACTCTATACCATTAGGTTGGCAAAAACTAAAAATTATGTAAAACTATTGCCTATTCATACCTTCTATCAGGCAGTTTCGAATACTAATAAATAGGAGAAAGAAGTGGGAGATAAATTCTCGTAGACTTCTACTGGAAATAGCAATGGCAATAAGGTTTTTGCAAAGCCATCTGGAAATTACTGTAAAAACATATGATTAAGTATCTTTGCTTTGGATTTCATATTGTACCCATTAAAATACTTGGCATCAACAACATTCAGCATATAGTATGAATTATTATTATATTAATTTGACATAAAGTAGCATTGCATATGTACATTTCTGTTTTATTTCATTGTTGTAAGAACACTTATAATATATATTCTTCTAATTCATTGTTAGGTTTATAATGTATGTATTATTATTAACGATAAATACAAAGGTACACAGCAAATATCTACAGCTTATTCATCCTCCATAACTAGAACTTTATACAGAATATGCTAATTATCAAATCTCATCTCCTGAGTGAACCAACCCTTGGCATCCAACATTCCACTCTCTGATATAAATTTGACTAGTATCTGGGTGGTGCCTGTGGCTCAGTGAGTAGGTCACTGGCCCCATATACTGAGGGTAGAGGGTTCGAACCTGGCCCTGGCCAAACTGCAACAACAACAACAACAAAATAGCCGAGTGTTGTGGCAGGTGCCTGTAGTCCCTGCTACTTGGGAGGCTGAGGCAAGAGAATCACCTAAGCTCAGGAGCTGGAGGTTGCTGTGAGCTGTGTGACGCCATGGCACTCTACCGAGGGTGATAAAATGAGCGTCTGTCTCCAGAAAAAAAAAAAAGACTAGTATCTATGTAGAATCTTGTAATATTTGTCCTTCTGTGACTCACATATTACACTAGATGATGGTCTCAAAGTTCTTCTATATTGGTACATATTACAAAATTTATTTCTTTTTGAAGGATTAATATTCCATTTTATGTGTATATCACATTTTCTATATCAGTTTATGAGTCAAAGGGCACTTATATAGTTTCCCCTTCCTGTCTGTTGTAAATAGTTCATCAGTGAAAGTAAGAGAACTGATACATGGTAACTCTTTGATAATCTGATTTCAATTATTTTGGATAAATACTCAGAAATAGGATTGCTGAATATTATGACACTTCCATTTTTTTAATTCTTTCTGTAGCTTCTGTACTATTTGGCATTTCCACCTATAATGCACAAGGGTATAGATATAAAATATGGGCACCTAAGGGAAGAATCACATCTTGATGTGCTTGCATTGCTAGTAATAAGGAGTCAATAAGCTTAAAGCCAATATTCAATTATTAGTTATCAGTAGGTTAGAAATTGAATTAAGAAAATGATTGCAGATGATGGGCAAAAGGGAACAGAGACAGGAGAGAAGTGGATCAGAGAAACCCAAAGCCTGGTGCATAATGCACTGCCAAAGGCCTAGCCACTTTAAGCCTAGGCTATCTCGCTGAAATTTCCCTCCTCCCCTAACCTGACTCCACTGCAGAGGTCCCTGAGCAGGCAAGGCTTGCCAGGGTGAGGCTGTTCTCTCTGGGAGACTGAGTGCCTTTGGGAAGTTAGGAAATGCAGACTGTTTAAACCTTCATAAAGACAAGAAAAATTGTTCTGTGCTAGATAAGGAGAAAAATTATCTCCTTTCTTCTGTCACCTGGTATGGTCAGAAGCGTTGGTCTGAGCACAAAGCTTCTTGGGTGTTAATTGTCACTCTGGTAATTTGTGTGTGTGTCCTAACTAGGGTCTTCTCTGACGTCCCACTCCTGGACTGTGTTCACTGTCCCATGTTCTGTTTGTGTTAAGATCACAAATACCTTAGCACAACAAAAATAAAAAGTAAATTAGTCCAATTAATGTAGCTAGTGGGAAACATGGCTTACTTGGGGAATGCAAGCTCAGCAAGAATTATGAAGTAAAGATTTTGGACTACCCCTATAGTATGTATGAAATAAATATACAGCTAGCCCAGAGTTTTGGTCTTTGCTGAAGCTTCACAATAAGGAGCAATGATCCCTCGGCCCATGCTGTTCTTAAAACTTTAAATCTGTTTCTGTCTTTTTATTTTCCTTCATTCTCCTGTCTCCACCAAACACTGGGAAAGACCCACTGTGAAGTCTGGGGCTGCTTCTCCAACACAAGGTTTACAATTTCATTACATTTCTACCTACAGTTGTGTTAGTTTTTTTTTCTTTTGATGATAGCCATCCTAACAGGTATGCAAGGTCATCTTATTGTGGTTTTGATTTTCATCTTTCTGCAAATGATATGATCTGATATATAGAAAGCCTTAAAGGTTACATTAAAAAAAAAAAAAACTGTTAGGCCTAGTTAATGATTTCAGTTAAGTTGCAGAATATAACATCAACACAAAAATTAGTTTCATTTCTATATGTTAAAAATAAACTACCTGAAAAGAAAATAAAGTAAAGAGTCTCATTTATAACAGTAGTGAAAAGAATAAAACACTTAGGAATAAACTTATATAAGGTGGTGCAGGACTTGTATACCAAAAACTACAAAATACTGATGAAAGTAATTAAACAAGATAAAAATAAATGGAAAGAAATCCTAGATTCATGGATTAAAAGACTTAACATTCTCAAAATACTTCTCCTTCCCAAAGCAATCTAGATGTAATGCCATCCCTCTTAATATTCTAGCAGCATTTTTCTCAGAAATAGAAAAACAATCCTAAAATTCCTGTGAAACCACAAAGGATTCTTAACATCCAAATTAATCTTGAGAAAGATGAACAAAGCTGAAGACATTGCATTTTCTCATTTCAAAATATATTGCAAAGCTACAGCAAACAAGTAAACAAAATAGTATTTTTTTTCCTGTAAAAATGGACAGATCAGTGGAAGAGAATAGGCAGTCCAGAAGCAAATTTTCACACAGGAGTCAACTGATGTTTGACAAGGATGTCAAATCTACACAGTATACTCAAGCTGTAAATCTGAGAATCGTTTTATAACAATGCAACACTATTCTTCTAATTTCACCCAAATATTCTTATCACATATAGATATTTAATTTGATGAAAAACTTTCTTTTTGCTTATTACAATTATACATAGTCCCTCTTTTTAACTAATGATTGATAATGGATGCTACTTGTATTTCTAGACTGAAATTCTCTAAAAGAATTATTTTAAGGCATTGTTAAAACATGAGGGTTAACAATAATTTTTAATGAATTATTTTTCTTTTGGCATCCCTGTGTACAAAGGAATATACTGTTTTATTAAATGTTTGGAAAACTGAAATTTCTGTTGGAATGTTCATGAGAACAAAAATTGTCTTGAGTCATTTTTGAGGAATAGTTTTAAATCTTTAAAAACCAATTGGAGCATATACATGGAAGGTGGAGGGAGATATGTCAAAAAGAACACAAAGAAGAAAAAGAAGACCAGAAATAGAAATAAAAGAAGGAAAAGCAGGAAGAGAAGAAGAAAAAGAAGGTGGCAGAGATGACGATGACAGAGTCATTTTGATTTGAATCAAATAATTCACCTAAAGACACAAATATTTTGTATGACTTAAAAGTATCTTAAGTTTACTTAAATTGTAATGGTATTTTATAATTATTTGAGATCTGATACACCATAACAGTACCCAAAAATTTCAGAAAAATGAATAGATCCTGAAGATCTTCTTCACCAGGTATATAAAAATATGTTCTAACTTTGTCAATAATCTTAACTTATTAACGATTTACACAATTGAATTTTTTTTGTGCATGCCAAACTGTTAAAAATGGGAGTAGAGAAAGAATATGTTCAAATAACACAGACACTCACAAGAATGAAGAGACAAAGGAGATGACAGCAAATATTTATGTCATAAAATTGTGGAAAGAAACTTACGACAAGCAAAAGATGAATTAACACCAAATTCATTGTTTGTTCTAAGTGTCTGCTGGGAGTAGTATGAATATTAAGCAGGTCAATTCATGTCATGAAATATTGGAACGTATCACAAATGTGGATAACAAATGAGTTGCACAAAGGGGTGAGTATTAGGCCATTTTTCAGTCTGGGGAAACATCACCTTAAAAATCAGTAATAGCCTCTTAGTTTGCATAGCCAGATGAATCTTCCCTTCACTCTTTTTTAGAAGACCGATTTTGCTAAATTGTGAGGTTAAATTACAAGAAAATTTCATCTTACAGTAGCAAAGAAATGGTTAGGCACCTTGCCTAAAACAGAGGCAAAAAGTTCACACCAGTTTCCTGAATAGTAATCACTTTCCTAGTGTCCTATCTTCTCTTGTAGATATTTCCAGGCTTAAACCTTAGGCATTTTTCTTTATTAAAAAAAAAAAAAAATCAGAGGGCCAAGAAGAAGACCTATGGATAGGAAAATTTAAATGTCGAGTCTCTGTTGATAGGTCCAATGTCAAAAAGTGCCATAACCACACATTTTATATCACAGCATTTGGGGGCTCTGCTTTTGCATATGAATGGTCAATCTAGATTTTTCAGATATCTAACACAGTCTAAAATGAAAACGAGATGATAAGTTTTTTAAGAATATTGAAATACAAGTGAAAAATCAGGCAAAAAGCCTCTTCCTGATTTATGGTTGACCAAGCAACTGGGCACCGTTGCCTAGGCAATTTCATATAAAATTTTCCATCACACCTTTAACAAGTATAAAATATCCTTGTCATTTCTGAGGGCAGACTCTCTCCACACATTATTTGAAATTCCCTAATAGACAGATTTATCTCTTCACCTGTATGTATTTACTTATTCAAGCATTTATTTGTGTCAGTATAGACTAATGGATATTTATTTATACTTTGGATTATATCCTAATGCTACATTATTTATTTATTTATTTTACTCAAATTATTCCATATTTGCACACCAAGAGCTCCTTCACTTAGCTGCTACGTCTGTTTGACACATTCCTGTTGTTTATGTGTGTTTCAGTCCTTTCTTATAGTAAGATATTAAGATATTAAAAATTCTTAAGACTAACCTCATGTGTACTAAATTGTGAATATACAAAAATCTCTCTACTTGTCTCCATGTAATGATCTGTAGGTACAATGAGTTAAATCTGAGTTTGTACTGATGTCTACTATTAACAGCACCCGAGAGTTTCTGTTGCACGACAACTAGTTTCCAGCAAGGATCAGGGTTTATTGTTTGTTTGTTTTGTTCTTTGACATTCTAGTAAGTATATAGTTGTGGCTCATTGTTGTTTTAGTTAGGAATTTACTTATCACAAATGCTTCTGAGCACCTTTCCCGGTAATTCATTTTCACCTGTTCATCTTGTTTGGCAAGATGTCTGTTCAGATATTTTGCACATTTTAAAATTCAATTGTTTGTCGCCTTTTTGTTGTGTTTTTAGAATTCTTTTACATTTTAAATCAGATCAGATATGATGAAAAATTATTTCAAAAGAAGAAGTGTCAATAATTAATTCAATCATATAAAATGGGAACTAGCTTGTTTTTGGAGAAGCACAGATAACATTACAGATTAGGTCTTGAGCTGGTAAATGGAGAATGAACAGGGAGATGTGAAAAGAGGCTGTATTCTGGCACTATAGCATGAGAAAAATTTCTCAGGCATTAGGAAATAAAGAATGTTCTACTATTAATGGTTATTTTAGATGTTCTAAATTGGAACTAATCTAATTAGTCTAATATTATTTAGACTAATTTAATTAGAACATCTAATATTAGATATTCTAATAAATAATAGGTTATTTATTAGATAACCTATTAATAGGTTAGAAAAATGAAGGTTATTTTTCTGAAATAGAATAATGGCAGACAAGTATGCAGAGATTTGCAAGTCTCCGATGTGGCTATGGATTTTGTTCATCATTCAGGAAGCAATGAATAGGGAAAAAACAGGATGAAATGTGTTTGCTACAATGAGTTCATTATCTTCAATCTTATCTACTGGATTAAATAAAATACAGATGCAGGTTGATTAATTAGGAAATTATTTCAATTATCCCGGTATAAGAGATGGTAGATTGGACTAGAGTATTTTGAAAGTAAAAATCAATGAGATAGACTTAAATATTTTGTATATGGGAAAATCAGAGTTTTCTGCTTGTGGGACTGGAGACATTTGTGACTGATCTTGGAGTTCATTACTGATAAGAAATGTCAGAGAATTGTCAAAAGCAATGATAGGGGATGAGTCATGTTATGGACTAGAAAGTTGGGAGCTGAGGTAAAACAGGTGAGTATAATGTGAGGAACTCCAGGAAAAGAATGCTGCAAGAATATAGTTGGTTGTATCAACTGCTTTTTAGTGAATACAAGGATATTTTCTGAAAAGAACAGATTTAGAATGACTTTATATGCTATTACTCATGTACAGAGGAGCTGTGAAGTTTTTTGAACAAGTGATCAATAACTATATAGATATATGCTTTGAGAAAACTTGAAAAATGGGGGGGGTGATAAAAATTTGCAGTATTGAGAAATGTTACACATTTGGAATCCTAAATTCCTTGAGAAGCTTTAGCTATAACTAGAATGATGATGATTCTGAGCACCTTTACATCTAAGGATGTAATAGCGAGCCCAGAGAATATTCCAAACAAGGCATATTGATTGAGATTGTAAAGCTTCAGCCCAAAACGCTTCCAAAGTGTACTTACCCCAAATAAAAATATTCTAGTAAGGCTCAAGGATTTGTTTGCTTTTCTGTTCTACTTCTTATAAGACAAGCTGGTTGAAGGATCTATTTGAGCTCTTTCCTCCTCCTGATTCCACATTACAAACTTTTCTCTACATTCTAACATTAGAAAGGGAATACAGTCAAAGAAAGTTTATACAAAGGAATAAGACTGCAAAGAAAAAAACAACATTGACTCCAAACATAGTTTCATGCATCCAAGCAAATAAATGGCCAGTCAGAAACTTGGTTTTATTGCTGTTGTTATCTAGGCCTCTACCTAGTTCTAAGGAAATGATTGTAGTTCTAGATCATGATTGTACTTGCTCTCCCTCACACATGGCAAAACACATTTCTAAAGGATTTTTAGCTATTTTAATGCTAACAAAACTTACTCCATCAAGTAATTTTCATGGGAACATTGTTAATATATTAATAGCCTTATTGATTACAGCCATAACATTTCATCACTCTGTGCTGCTTTGCCTGATCTAAATTAAGGAACCATTTAAATGGGTAAGAAGCGATGGGTTTAACACTCAGCAAGTTGATATGACTCAGGACAAATCTGGCTTGAAATATATTAGTACGAATTATATTCTTCACAGCTATGTGTTCCTTTTTTTGTCATTATTTCTCAAGGCTACACACTGCACAAAATATTTTTATGACACATTGAGCAAAGAAAGTCAAGATCAGTAAACGGTCACACAATACCCAAAGAAAACACTAGAAAGAGGAAAAAAGAAATCAGTTTCAGCAACAACCAATACAATCCTATATGTAGCTTCAAATTTTTGTTAAACATGGTTATGTTCATATTTTTATGTGGGAATTAGCAAATGCCACACCTTCTGGCTATATGAAGTAGGGAGGTAAAGGCAGCTGCTTCTTTGAATAGACTAATTAGTAAACGCACCTTACTTGGCAAGTGAGATTGGGTTGAAGAATCTTTATAGTGACTTGAGAGGTAAACTTCTCAAAATGTCCAGATATTACAGTTAGTAGAACAGTGTAGTTAGTGTTAAACATGATGAAATTTTTCCTATTGTACATGCATTTCTGCAGTGTTTTACATTAATCATCCAACGTTGAATCACCAAGTGCAAAAATTACAAGTGAACATTCAGCATTTCCCATATTTATTATGAAATGTCAATTACTCAGCAGATTTCAGCTAAATTAATAAACATTTTCTTTCTTTCGTTCGTTTTTTTAAGAGACAGAGTCTTACTTTGTTGCCCTCAGTAGAATGCCGTAGCTCACAGCAACCTGCAGCTCTTGGGCTTAGGTGATTCTCTTGCCTCAGCCTCCTGAGTAGCTGGGACTACAGGTGCCCACCACAATGCAAATTAATAAATATTTTCAACTCAGACTAGGAAAACTAAATTTATTGTCAAAATTATATAGAAAGTGTTTTTATGAAAGGAGTAAAGTTATGTGAATTTTAAGTTTCTATAATTAAAATATTTCTCACATAAAATATAAACTTTCTGCTTGTTAAATAAACTAATTTCCATTGTTTGAAGTTTCAAATTATATATTAAACCAATAAAATTACAGATCAGAGGATTTTTTGCACTTTATACAAATAAGTTTTTACTTATGAGAAAGTAAATAAAATTTACTATTTTATGGGAAATAGATTTAACTGTATATCCTTGGAAAGCAAAATTAATATTACAAGAAGTAGGTCTATTATAATGCAGGGTGTCCTAAAAGTTGCCTCTCAACTAGAGAAAATGAGAAATTGCAAATAACTGTATATTTATTTATAAAATATTTCTTATAAAAGGTTACAGAATGCCTAAAAATATATGTTGGCCATGTCTTTAACATTTTTGATCAATATTTTGTAAATGAAAGAATAGTTAGCTACAATTTCCTGTTTTCTCAATTTTAGAGGCAACTTTAGGGATGACTTTTAGGACACTCTGTACATAAATATTTCTATATAATTGATAGATGTAATTGATTTTATATTTTTTCTTTTGCTTTGTTGCTTTATTTATTTGCTTATTTAATATGAGTACTGAATTTGACAGTGGTAAAGTCAGGGCTTTTAGTGAATCCATGACCAAAATAGTATACATGGTAGCCAATAGGTACATTTGAGCTCTCATCCCTTCCCACCTTCCTTCTTCTGTATATCCAAAGTCCATGACACCACTCGTATGACCATGTACACCCATTGTTTAGCTCCCACTGATAAGTAAGTACATGTAGTACTTTTTCTTTTTTCTATTCCTGAGATACTTCACTTGGTGATACCAGAATTTCTTCTTCAGTAGGTTCATAGTCTCAGGGATTTGAAGAATGAATCCATGGACCAGTGGTAAGATCAGGATTTATTTTACAGAAAAGAATATAGGAAAAGCCCCAGAGTTCCTGGCAGAGGGAAAGACCTAAGTCATAAAATCTCCCCTCTGCCTGGATTCTTTGACTAGGAGTATATATAGGTGCATGAGTCCTTTGTAGTTAACATTTGGCCAGGACATGGTAACAAATGAATAGATATACTCCCTTCCGCTAGGGGCCAACGTGTATGAGTGCATGAATGAATGGATACAGTCCCTTCCTCTAGGGGCAAGGTGCATGAGTGCAAGAATGAATGGATACAGTCCCTTCCTCTAGGGACAAGGTGCATGAGTGCAAGAATGAATGGATACAGTCCCTTCCTCTAGGGGCAAGGTGCATGAGTGCATGAATGAATGGATACAGGCAGTTCACGAAATTGTCCAGGCCTAGGATACTTATATGAAATTGACCAGGCCAAGAAAATGAGGGGGTCCCCCTGAATGGGGGAACCCTATATCAACCTGGGGCCTGTGAAATTCTCACAGGGAGTAGTACAGCCAGAGGAGGGCTTCTGCTGCTCTCTCTCTCTCCACTGCACTTGGTGCTCCAGCTCTATTCATGGCACTGAGGCCCCTGGACGGAGATGCAGAAAGTCCATCTGGGTGCCTGGCACTAACTAAGCCGGGTGCACCTGCCCTGCATCATTAGGATTATAGCTTCCTGTTCATCCACTTACTCCAGAAGACATTATTTCACTCTTATAGCTCAATATTATTCCATGGTACATATGTATATTTTCTTTATCTACTTGAATAAGTTGGTATTTAGGGTGATTCCATATTTTTTACGATTTTGAACTGTACTGCTATAAACAAATGAATGCATATGTCCTTTGATATAGTGAATTTATTTATTTTAGGTAGAGATATTCAGTAGTGAGATTCCTTAATCAAATGGCAGGACTAGTTTTAGTGCTTTGAATCTCAATACTGTTCTCCAGAGAGGTGATACTAATTTAGATTCTCACCAATGGTGTCCATTTTTACCACATTCATGCCATCATCCATTGTTTTTTACCTTTTCAATAATGGTCATTCTGAAAAGGGTAAGGTGATATGTTTGTCATTGTGGCTTTAATTTGAATTTCCCTGATAATTAGTGATGTCCATTTTTTCCCACGTTTGTTTAGCCATTTATCTCTCTTTTTTTGAAAAATGTCCATTCATGTCTTTTGCCCATTTTCTTTTTTGTTAAATTGAGTCATTTATAAGTCTTATGGCTTAAAATATGTTCATAAGTTAAGTGTTCATTTGTAAATAGAATGTCTCCATATTATTCGTATCAATTTTATTTTTCTCTCAACCCACCACAACACTCAGCTTTTTTTCCTATTTTTAGTTACCTTGGGGGTCTCCCTTTTACTGGTCTCAAGCTCATAAATTCAACTGAACCACCTGTCCAGCCTCCCAGAGTCCTAGGATTACAGGTGTGAGTCACTGTGCCTGGCCCTGATATGGTGTCTATTTTAATAATACCTTTTATAGAGATAAAATGATACATTCAAAAAGAAACATTTTAGAAGAGTTAGGAAAGCTGTTACCTAATATTCTATTTTATAATTTTAAGGAGTCAAAAATGACAAAAATATTTGGAAGAGGAAAACCATATTTTAATTGAGTATAACTATCTAAATTCAAATATCTACTTGACAATGATATAGTCTACTCTGAAGAGGTGATAACCTAATTTCTGTACTTTTATTATTTGATTATTTGAAATGATTTATATATATTTTCATGTTCTTGATTCTTTCAAAATATGAAATTCTTTTGGTTTTAACATGCTGGTAAATGTACATGATGAATTAACAACTTTTCCACTGGCATGCTGATCAGCCAATTCTTACATATTCATCATCTGAAAAGTAAAAATAATATCCTACCTCATTCATAGGGTTATTTTTGATTAGCACATAAATTATTTTTCTTAGTATCTCTTAAATATAAATAGACACACAATTAATACCCAACACATTACAGACTGCATAGGAATTTCTTGATATTTGAGGGCAGAGGTGTGCAATGTGCATTTAACAGCACACATGTGGCCCAAGTATGACTATGAAAATGGCCCAATACAAAATCATAACCTTATTTAAAACATTATGAAATTTTTGGGATTTTATTTGATGGAACTCAATTGCATGGTTCTTATGTGTGAACTTTATAGATGGTAGCGTGTGTCACAATGTCACGTAAAATAAGTGTACATATGCTCTTGCCATTTTTATTCATGTGTGGCTTTAGTTTTACAGTGGTGTGAGGCTTCTAGTGTGTTATCTTCTAAGCTCAGACAGTCCAATCAACATCATATAATAGCACATGTAATATCTACGTGGGGCAGTGGTTATCAACAATATTTCAATCCACCAGTGCAATGTTAGGCATTTGATGTTGTTTAAAATGCAGGTAAGTATGCTTATTGGATTATTAAGGTACTTCCACACCTAAGAGACACCTCACACATTGTACCATCCGTACATCAGCCATCTACCTCACCCTGCATCAACAGCCAACATGTAGGAGCATCCAAACCTTGCCTTCTCTTTTCCTGCCAATTAATTTTCACAATAAATGTAAATACGGTCATGTAAATGTAAATACATGAAATTATTAAAATATATATATTTTAATCCCATCATGGCTTCTACAATATCTCAAAAGAAAAGAGAACCCAAAATAGGAAAATTATAGCTGAAGGAAGATTGTTCAATGGGAAGTGGACAGATGACTACTTTTTATTCAAGGCAACTAGTAAGGCCCTCTGCTTCATTTGTAGGGAACTGTGCAAGTTTTCAAAGACTATAATTTGAAAGGGCGTTATATGCAAAAACATGCTGCCAAATTTGATACGGGTGAAGGACCGCGTCCTAAGGAGAAAAAGTCTGTCTTCTCAACCATTTTTTTTTTTAAAGTGACAACTCAGATGAATTTCATTGCAAAATGAAATAAATAGTTCAGGAGACAAAAAATTACACTGTAGTAGATTAAAGGAGAACTGTGGAGAGTGATTAAAACTGTAGATTGGCCCCTCATGATAGAATAGAATAGGAAAAGAAGGGATTGGAAGGAAAGAAAGTTTAGAGGGGGAGAAAAGAGAAAGGAGGCAGAGAGAGAGAGAGAGGGAGAAGCAGATTGATGAGGGAAAGGGGAGATACCTGAATGGAGAAAAGAGGAATGAGGAAAAAAGATGAGAAGAGAGCAAAAGAGAGGGCAGTTGAGAAGAGAGAAAAGCAGAAGAGAGCACAGAAGTTGAGTTGTGGATCCAGCGCTATTAATAATATGGAAATGGAGTTTTCAAACTATAACTGGTATATAAGAATCAGGTTGTACTTTACAAGATTTAATTAGTAAAAACACATAAATATAAAAATAATTACTATTCTTTGAATAATATAATCAGAATTATGCATTTATTTATTTTAATATTTTTTGGAAAGATTGCACGAAATTGACCAAGATTAAAAAGCAAAAGTTTGTCAAAGCCGCAATTATTCTTTGCGCAAAAGCAACACTGAGAAGACCATTATTTCAGGGACACAGGCAGTTGCCGTTTTCTGGTGTCTGGGAAGGAGCTAGAAGAGAAGACTTTTGTTCTCCTTCCACAGAAACGCTGCAGATGATCGCATTCCCTCAGCACCTACAAATGCAGGGGAGGTGGCTGTTACCACCTGAAACCCCTGAAATTAATTCAGTGACTGATTTTTTTTTTTAACTAATTTCAAAGCCACTCTTACAGTCCTCTTATAAAAAGAAAACACCTAGTGTGTGTGTGTGTGAGTGTGTGTGTATGTGTGAGTGTGAGTGCACACCCATGTGTGGACAGGGAACAGGCTTTTTCCATTGAAATCATGACCCAGAGTAATTCAGCTGCACCTTTGGAAAAAGCACATTTTTCCAAATAATCCCAAAGGAATGTTAGATACCTGCCTTAACTGCATCCAGTGGGCTCCAGCTATGACTTCCTCTGACTCCTGCTAGTTAGTCTAGAACCCCTGATGCTATTTTAATGAATAAGATCCAAGGTGGCTGTTTCTTCATGCATTTCATGAAGAAATTAAAAGCTTAATGTGGATTTTGGGAAAAAATCTTGTGGGATAAACTAAATACATGGTAATGAAAATAATACTACTAACAATATTTGCTTTAAGATGTGCTGATGTGACTTCGATAGACCTCGACTTTTCACTTGAAACTTGCTCCCTGGTCTTGGTGAATAAGTGTGATTTCCACAAGATGTGAAGGGAGTTTCAACTCCTGTTAAACTAAAAGATAATCAGAGAAAACTCTTCTTTCTTTTCATCTACCCCTTGAGGTGGTAACAAACACAGCTTTGTTTATCATTCATCCCCAAAGCTAACAATTTTCAGAACAATTCAGACAGCAGAACACATCCACTTCCCTTAATGAGTCTCACAAACTACTAGGGTAATCTTCCTAACATTTAAACCAAAATATGTTCCCGTCATGCTATTTGTCTCTATATGATTGTTTCATTGTTTCATTTTCCTCTGAGACAGGTTTTTGCCCTGTAACCCAGGCTAGGTATAGTGGTATAACATACCTCACTGCCTTATAAACACCTCTGCTCAAGCCATCCTCCTGCCTCAGCTGTAGCTGGGAGTGCAGACACGTGCCAGGAAGGCTGGGTCCTGACTGCCTTTTATATTAGAATCTCTATCTAAATAATTTCTTGTCCTCCATATTTCAAATTTTTCTTATATCATGAAGAATAGGCAATTATTGATCAGAGTTTATAATATGGCACTTTCATAATTTTTCTGGAAAATTCTGCTTTTGGTGAACTCAGTCACAATAGGAACTAGAGGCAAAATGTCACCCTTTTCCTAGCTCTGATTTATGACCCAGACACTACATTTCTGATTGGATGGAAGATCAACCTTATAAACATTCTTTCTAATAACCAATTACAGATTACAATCCAGGTTCAGCCAGCTACAAACTGTCTTTGTGTTCCGCAGTTCACATTTTGACATGAAAAGGCAAATTCCATTCACTTCTACTGCTAATGTCCTCAAAGCACTTGGCCTCACAGTGACCATGGGAGGTATGTTACATGTCTGTTTACTCACCCCGGGTGGCATCCACTCTTCTCATAAATAGGTATCAATTTTTCCCTAAACCTACACATACGTATGCCTCTGTTGTGTAATACAGAACTTGTGAGGCATAAAAGTAAAACTTGCCTGTCCCTCTTGCAAGAGAAGAACATCTTTGTTATGATTAGAGATGGTTATTTCCTGGTCTGCAAATGGATATCTCCAAAAAACTCTCTTTTTTACTGTTTAGCCATCCTGGCCATCTTTCATGTAAGAATATTTACTTGGCAAAGGATATTTATAATTCCTTAGGTGTTGGTTCAGGATTCCTGCTTTGAACAGGTCTAATGCAGTTTTATGCTGGCTCTGTTCTGACCTTCCTGATTCAGAAATGGAGGCTATCGAGAAAACCAGTCTCCTTGTATTCCAATAAGCAAGCACATCCCTAAGTCTGTCAAGCACAGATGCAGGATGATTTCATTCTAATCTCCAATATCATGTCCCATTGTTATTCTAAGCCTCTTTAGAAATGAGGCCATAATGACTATAATTTTACTTGAATAGAACTTGATTTAAATAAGGGCTTGCATCATTACTTTCCTACTCTTCCTTGAATATGTAAAGACCATTTTGATTCAGGCCTTGGCTTTGCTCTCCTCTCTGCTGCAAGCTTGACCTCTTCCAATTCACTTGTTGGGCTTTTTCGTGGGAGCCTCACTGACCTTTATCACTGCCCCTGAACCTGTATCATGATTCCTTCGCTATATTTTACTCACATGTAGCCGCCTGAAATAGTGTGTTAATTTATTTGTTTATGATACATCTTCCAGATTAAATGTGAATTCTACGAGAACAAGGGCCTATTCACTACTCTAAAGCCAAATATAGTGGCTTCAAGAGGGTAAGCGTTCAACAAAACTGAAAGAATGAAAAAGACCCAATGCATATAGTGATTAGCATATAACCAGTATAATCTACTAAATGAAACTTCTTTGGAGAGTAATTCTTGTCACGAATATTTTCACATGTTAGGGGTATATATCACTGTAGGGAATATTGTTCCCCGACCCTGAGCATAGGCTCGCTATCTACTTGAGAGACCTGAAGAGTTATGAGAATGGCATGTGAACTGCGTACATGTAGGAGGGCAGAAAACTGACCTCCCGAGAGCAGGTATACATGAGAGGTGGCAGTAAAGATTCCCTGGATTCCAGAGGTCTCTTGATGCTGGAGGCAGAGATGATGGCAAGGTCTGCAGTTTTGCAAAAGCAAAGCTGGAGACATACTATCTGACCTTCTCCATGTCCTCCGTAATCAGTACCCATGTTGAATAAACAGCTTTTGTCCGTTTCTTCCAATTTTATGATAATAAATATGGACCCAAAGACTGCTCAGGAGGGCTCCTCCCAGAGTTCCTCAGTCCTTGGCATAAACTGTGTCACACCTCTTCATTCCTTGTGTCAAAAACCCCTCGTCTGGTGACCCCTAACCCCTTCACATCACACTGAGGTTTTGGCTCCTTCTCGAAGCTTCTGCCAACTTAAGATAACAATCTTAATTTTCATGAAAAAATGAAGTACACGTATACATAAATAAATACATAAATTTATACATAAATAAATCTATAAGTATCACAGGCTTATCAATATATCTTTATTTATAACAGTTCAATCTCTGTAAAAAACACAGTAATTTTTCTAATATTCCAACTAGGAAAGACTTGTTTCACAAAAGATCCACTGAGAGAAACATGGTGCAATAAATGAGTGACATTGTTACTAGACAATATCACAAACAGAGAGAATAAAGCAGGCGATTCATGCTAAATCAATATCAAATTATTGTCTCCAAATTCACTTCAGCAAATATTTCTGTGTAGGTCTGAAAGACACTATTCAAACACTTTTCCTAAAGTTTCTTTTTTACTGCACATAGATGCAATTTTTAAAATATAAAGCTGTCTCAAATTCAACCGGGAAATTAATTCATTGTCGATCTTCTTTATGTGTTAAGAGCTTACTGAGACGAAGACATTGTAAAAGTCAGACAGCAATCCTTTTCTTAAAATCATTCAACACTTTTCATCGTCCTTGGGATAAAACTAAAACATAATTGCACTGTATACTAGTGACATCTGTCAGTATCATGTTGGCCTTCCTTCAGCAACATTACCTGGCACACTCACTTCCCCAAGTCCAAAGTCACTCTCTTTCACTCATGCTGAAGTATACCAAGGTACATGAACAAACATGGCACAATTATTTTTCCTCTGTACCTGGATTTTGCTTTGCCAAGTCATTTTTGTTCCTCAACTACTCATTAATCAGGACGTAAATTAATCTTAATCTACAAAGGAACCCTGACCTTCCCCTGCTTCTGCTTATGGGATAAAACTTTAGAGAAGCTTATTTGAAATTGCTTACAGGTCTTTCTCAACTTGGTAAGATTTGAAGAATAAGGAACTTGCTCAGTTCTGTATTGAATGCTCACTAGTAATGCATATTAAAATTGTCTTAAAAGAATATGCTCCAGCTCTATCCACGTAAATGTAAAAGAGGTAAAATGTCCATATTTTTTATGATTGCATAATATTCCGTGGTGTACATAGCCCACAATTTGCTAATCCATTCATGGGTCAATGGGCACTTGGGCTGCTTCCCACTTGGCATTTATGAAGTGGGCTGCAATAAATATTCTGGTGAAAATATCTTTGTTGTAAAATGATTTTTGGTTCTCTGGATATGTAACTTATAGAGGAATTGCAGGATTGAATGGCAGGTCTACTTTTAGTTCTCTATGTGTTCACCATACTTCTTTCCAGAAGGGACGCATTAGCTTGCATTCCCACCAGCAGTGCAGAAGTGTTCCCTTCTCTCCACATCCACAGCAAGATCTGTAGTTTGGGGATTTTGTTATGTGGGCTACTCTTACTGGAGTTAGGTGATACCTCAAAGTGGTTTTGATTTGCATTTCTCTGATGATTAAAGATGAGGAGCATTTTTTCATGTGTCTGAAGGCCATGCACCTCTCTTCTTCAGAGAAGCTTCTGTTCAAGTCTCTTGCTCACACTAAATGGGATCACTTGTTCTTTTCTTATTAATTAGTTTGAGTTCTCTGTGGATTCCAGTTATAAAACATTTGTCAGAAACATAACCTGAAAATATCTTTTCCCATTCTGAGGGATGTCTGCTTGCTTTACTTACTGTATTCTTGGCCTTGAAGAAGATTTTTAGTTTGATCAGATAAGAGTAATATATTTTTCGTGTTGCTTTAATTGCCAGGGGTGTCCTCCTCATAAAATACTCACCCAGGCCAATTCCTTCAAGGGTTTTACTTGCACTTTCTTCTAATATCTTTATAGTTTCATGTCTTATGTTTAAATCTTATATCTAGTGAAAATGAATTTTTGTTAATGGTGAAAGGTGAGGGTCCAGTTTCAGTCTTCTACACGTCACCAGCCAATTCACCAAGCACCATTTGTTACACAGGGAATCTTTCCCCTAACTGATGTTTTTGATAGAGTTATCAAAAACCAATGACAACAATCTCAGGAATGGAAAAAAAAGTATCCAATGTACTCAGTACTATTATGAAACCAATATATAATCACCCACACAACTGATAAATGATAAAACACAACTATAATCCAGAATAAAGGAGGGAAAAGGAGGGTGAGGGGAGGGGAGGAGGGTGGCTGGGTGGAGGGAAGATAATCGGTGGGACCTCAACTATGGTGCATATTACAAGGGTACAGGTCAAATGTATTAAGAGTAGAGTATAAATGTCTTAACACAACGACTAAGTGAGATGAAGGCTATGTTAACCAGGTTGATGTAAGCATTCCAAATTGTATATAAAATCAGCATATTGTATCCCATAAATACAGTAATGATAGTTATGATTTAATAAAAAAAATAAAATGGTCTTAAAATATAAATTTATACAAATGTTTTAGTGATAGGTACACAAGGATATATGAAGTCTTTCTGACCCTCAATAATTTATAATATTTATATAAGAAAGAAGAGAGAGATACAGGTACATATCCACAAACATAAAGATGCATAGATTATTTTTAAGTGGCAAATTTAGTCATACAGAAATTCAAAGGAATATTTTTTACAGAGTAAGTAGAAATTGGTTTGTGGGGGAAAAATGACTTAAGCAAAGAAGAAGAAAGATGGCATTGTCTGGGACCAATTTTCAGAAAGAATAAAGAAAAAGTTTCACACTTAGAGCTGGAAAAAACTTACTAGTTGATGAGAGAGTAATGAGGGATTAACTAAATAATAATGAGGAATTGACCAGATTGAAGGATTTTATATCACAAATTAAGAAATTTTTAATAAAAAATGATTGACTGCTTCTTAATAAAAGAATGATATAGGCTACTCTGGAACTAATACTTTGAAGATCACACATCGGTTTTTATTATACATAACTTTTTCTCTTTCCCCATAGATATATTCTTTCTCACAACAACATTGGATATATTATCCCTAAATTCTAGTTTACAGGCATAAACACTAAGAGAATCTCACTCATATACGACAATCCTTGAAATTTGTATTAAATTAATCTGCATCCATTGTTCTTTTAAACAAAAATACTCTGAGGCAAAGTCAACAAGAATTAAATTATGTGTAATCTTAAACCAAGTGAGGATAATTTATTTTTTCTTTGAAATATGTTAACTAAAATATATATAGCTATTAAAACTCATTACGGTTTGCTTCTATTATTTGTTTATTTTATTTTTTGAAACAGAGTCTCACTCTGTCATCCTGGATACAGTGCCATGGTGTAATAGCACTCCTGGGTTCATACAATCCTCTTGCCTCAGTCTCCGTAGGACCTGGAACCACCAGTGCCCTCTACAGTGCCCAGCTAGTTTTTCTAGTTCTGGTAGAGATGGGGGTCTCACTCTTATTCAGGCTGGTCTGGAACTCCTGAGCTCAAGTGATGCACCTACCTGGCCTCCCAGAGTGCTAGGATTAGGGGCGTGAGCCACCACAAGCAGCCTATGGTTTACTTTTAAAATTCTGCATTCACTCTGTTTCTGAACTAGGCATATATAATCTTATGTAAATAATCACTTTAAGAATCCATTACATAAAAAAAATCAAGATAGGATATATTTTCTTGTCTTCCCATGAAGGCAAATTTCAACAATATAGTCATTCTATAGACACATAGAAATTTGAGGTAAATTTCCTATTATTTATAGCATACATGTTTCAAAACTTGTGTTGTTATAACATACAGGTGAATATAGAAAAAGAACAAAAAAGAACATTTAGGGCAGGGCCTGTGATTCAAGGAGTAAGGTGCTGGCCCTATATACCAGAGGTGGCAGGTTCATAACCCAGCCTCAGCCAAAAACTGCAAAAAAAAAAAAGGGGGGGGGGAAGAAAATTTACATTTGTTTTAGACTTATAGTATCTGGTAAGAATTAATTAATTTGCCTAGAAATTTTTTAGTATGGCAAAAAACATGAATTGATCTTTACATGCATGGTGACTTTTTCCACTTTTTACTATGTAGACAATTTCTATTTAGTGACTATATTGGCTTAGTAGGAATGCCCTAAGGAAATATTGCAGATTGAGTGGCTAAAACACAAAAGAAATATTTTCTCACTGTTGTGAAGCCTAGAAATCCAAGATCAAGATATCAGAAGGTTTGATTTCATATGAGGCATCTATCTTTGGCTTGTAGATAGCTGCTTTCTCAATGTGCTCTTTTTTCTTTTTCTTTCTTTTTTTTTAAAAATTAAATCATAACTGTGTACATTAATGCATTTATGGGGTATAATGTGCTAATTTTTTATACAATTTGGAAAGCTTACATCAAACTGGTTAACATAGCCTTCACCTCACTTAGTTGTGTTAAGACGTTTACACTCTACTCTTAACAGTTTTGACACAGATCCTTGCATTGTGCACAATAGGTGAGGTCCTAACATTTACCCTCCCTCCTCCTGGCCTCCCCCCTCTCTTCCCTTCTCCATCCTCTTCCCTCCTTCATTCTGGACTATAGCTGTGTTTTATCATTCATATGAAAGTGTGGATGATTATATATTGGTTTCATAATAGTACTGAGTACACTGGATACTTTTTCCCCCATTCTTGAGATACTTTACTAAGAAGAATATGTTCCGGCTCCATCCATGTAAACATAAAAGATGTAAAGTCTCCATCTTTTTTATGGCTGCATAATATTCCCTGGAATACATATACCACAATTTGTTAATTCATTCATGGGTTGATGGGCACTCTCATTGTGTTCTTTCATGGTCTTTACTCTATGCATGCTTTTGTTGGTATCTCTTCCTATTATACCAGTCTTTGCATTAGGACATTCTTTTATCATCTTATTTTACTGTAATCACTTCTTTAAAGGCCCTATCCCCAAATGCAGTCACACTCTGAGGTACTGGGAATTAGTACTTAGGATATAAATTTTGGAGGATGTGATTTTGTACACTACACTTGAAACTCTTTCCCTACACACAATTTATGTCCTCATAGGCACAAGGCATTTATCCTATATCAATAGCTCCCACAGTCTTAGCCCATTTTAGCATCAATTCTAAGTGCAAAATATCATCTGCATATCACTTAAGTCAGGTATAGGTGATACTGCAGGTAGGATTAATTTTGAGACAAAATTCTCTCCAGGTATAAAATGAGACAAAGTACAAAACCTCCAAAATATGGTGGTAGAATAGCCATAGGATAGATATTATCATTCCAAATGGCAAAAATAGGAATGAAGAAAGAAATCATGGGTCCCTAGGTAAATTCCATTTACTTTCATGGTTGGAAAAAAGTCCACTGGCTCAATGCTCTGTTCAGAGTTGACAAGAACATTGCCTTTCAGGATGAAAGGGGTGGTAGCCCTACTTCTTTGTTCTGGGCAGCACCTTCAATGCTTTGTCTATAAATCTCCTCAGCTTAATGTCCAAGTTAACCATTTAAACAAATTCCATATTCACAAAACACTAGAACTCAATTCAGCCATGTTCCTTGCCACTTTAGAATGAGGCTTGTCTTTCATCTAATGTCCAGTAACAGATTCTCATTTCCATTGCAGGCCTTGGCACAAATTACTTCGATATCCATAATTTTACCAAGTCTCTTTAAGGAAATCAGGATTTTTTTCTAACATTCATCTGAAAACTCTTTTATCTGTGATCCCTGAAACAGTTTTACAACCACTTCTACACATACCTCAACTTCTACATATACCTCAACCACTTCTACATTTGAGGTATATACTGGAGGTTGTGGGTTCGTAACCCGGCCCCAGCCAAAACATGCAAAAATATAACAATACCAGGGCCCATCTCTTAGTACCAAATGTGTTCTTAGCTCTCCAAAGAAACAGAAGCAAAAAATGTATGTGTGCATGTCTGTGCACACACACACACACACAGAGAAACATATGCAAAGAAGTTGTTTTTAAGAGACTGGCTTACACAATTGTGGAGTCTCCTTAGTCCTTATGTACCATAAGCCAGCAGGCTGCAGACACTGGAAAGACTTGTAGTTTGAGTCCACAGGTGGTCCGCTGGCAGAATTCCCTCTTCTTTTGCAAGGTATGGCTTTTCTAATGACACCTTCGATACATTGAATGAAGATTATTCACATGATGGAGGACAATCTTTTCTACTCAAAGTCCCCTTTGATTGAAATGTGGATCTTATTTAAAAAGTTCCTACACAGCAACAACTATCATGATGTTTGACCAAATAACTCCATGTCATTGCCTATCAAAGCTAACATAGAAAATTAACCATTGCCCTCTCTACTGCTTCCCTCATTCCAAGTATGATTACTAACATTAAAGCTACATGCAAAACTGCAAACTACCATTTGGAAATCAAACATGTCAAATCAAACAAATTATTCAAAACTAGGGTTAAGTTGGAGAAGAAGAAATTTTTGAAATAAACTTTGAATTTGAATATTATTAAAAAAGATAATATTTCTACTCACCTATCAATTAATATAAGTTTATTAAAAAGACTTTTACACAAAATTTGTAATGTTAGCAAAAACTAATGTCAAATTTAATTTATTTTTGACTCTGCTAAACTCTATATCTATGAGCCAGATAGGAACTAATTGATTTATGTATTGTAAAATAGGAATAACAACATGTTTTTACTGAATTAGTCACATCAACCAAATTTGTCTCGGCTACATTGTTACTTTTTAAAATTTTGTGTTTATCTACTACTTGATTACTGCAATTTATTTTCATTAAGCTATCATTTTGAAGCTCATGTTAGCTTTTAAAATAATTTTCTCTTTTATTATTTACTATATGCGTGAAGATGGTTTTTATTATTAGTATTGATAAGATGGTGACAGCAGTCAGTGACGTTTAATGCACTTTTCTAACACGTCCTTTATTATTCTTGCAGTATGTTCTGACACCTGATAGATGCAAAACAGCTTCAAAAGCACTTACCCATGTAAATAGCTATGCTAAAAGCATTATTAAAATTTCTGAAATTTAGAGCTGCATTTAGTCACACTATAGAATGCAAAAATTATCAACCCTATCATCAGTACTCAGCTGCTTGTAAATGACGACTTACCAGAAATTCATTTGATTCTGGAAAACAAGTTGCATGCAGAAGCAAGTGTGTGTGTGTGTGTGTGTGTGTGTGTGTGAGAAAGAGAGAGAGCATGTTTTAAAAGTAGTTACATGGCAAGTGCCTCAAGGAGAACATTTCTTTTTGTGAAGTACATGATTTATATTTTTTGTAAGATGTCATAAATCATTCTATTATTTCTAAATGTTTATCTTATTTTCCATGTAAATTGCATTTAATTTGTCAAACCATTGTTTGAATGTCATATGTGCCATTATTTTTCATGCTATTTTCTGCAAAAATTATGCTTCCTTATTATTAGATTCCCTGCACTCATTGGAAGGTTAAATCGGAGGAGATAGTGTAATAAGCTAAAAATCAATAGGGTAATTTATGACACAAATGGTAGCAGCAAGGGATGTAGCTTTGAGGTTCATCTTTTATAAATACCTAACAAGAAGGATTAAGTGATATTTCCTGAAGTACAGAAAGAAGTACAACTTGTACTTTCCAGAAGTACAACTTTCTGAGTATTTGCTTTTGAGTGCCATTTTGTGTAAGGCAGTTTGTAAGGTGCTTCCTGTATTGTTGTTAAAACTTGTCCTAATGATACATATTTGGGAGGACTGCTATTGAGGAAGACTAGTGTTAAAAGCTGTGAAATTAATTTTCAATTTATATTAAAAAAGGAGAAACAGGGTCCACAATGCTGAAAATAATACCTATAAATGAAGATCTTGACTGAGGTTCTTCACTCCCAGCATAAGCAAACAGACAGCGTATAAAAGCTCATATTAGTTTGTTTTTACTGATTACAAGAATTTGGATAAGAAATAAACTGAGTTTGAATCTGAAGTATACCCATTACTATTGGGTGAACTTGGATAAGTCAAATTAGCTTCTCTATATCCTAATCCCTTGTCATAACAATCTTTATATAAATGGATTTAGATTTGAAAAGGATAAGATTTTGTTTAAATATTACTCTTAAAAATTAATGAACTATCTGGCACAAGTGAAGCTCTTAGTAAATGAATACCATTTGTAATGTTAACTTTAAATGTGATCCAAATAATTTAACACACTAAATTTTCATCAAATCAATATAAAATGCAGACATATGCCCACTACATCTCACATTTATTCATATGACAAGAGCAAAGTCATTTTTTTTCCTTTTTTTTTTTTTGCAGATTTTGGCCAGGCCTGGGTTTGAACCCCCCACCTCTGGTATATGGGGCCAGTGCTCTGCTACTTGAGCCATAAGCGCTGCCTCAAAGCAATTTTTTTCTATTAGCTGTCAATTTAATTATTTTTATGGCAGCTATGATATGCTAATATTTTCCAATTTTCTCATATCCTAAATTCATTTTAGAATTTAAGAAATATATTTTAGCTATAGATTTAGATATGTTTACACATTAAAAACATTTTAAAAGTCTGCTGAACTCCTAATGGCTCTGCCACCATAGGTCAGTTGGTGTTTACTGCTGGCTGCTTACACATTTTTTTCCTTCATCTTGACATTGAACAGGTTCATTATAATATTTTCTGGAGAAACTCTATTTGAATTGAGATGGCCTAGGGGAAGATATTCATCTGAACAGAGTGTTTCTGGATCTTTAGTAAAACTTGGGAAGTTTTCATTAATGATAGTCTCTAGTAGGGCTTCCATAGAAGCTTCCTAGACCACAGCCATGCCACCCCAGCACTCAGCAAAAAAAAGAAAAGAAGATTGGGACAATCTTCTCCCCCTTCAGGGAACCCTATTATTGTTATGTTTGAACACTCATGAAGTTCCTTAGTTCTCTAAGAACTGTTCTTCTTTCTCTCTCTTCTTTTCTGCTTCTTTATCTACCTGGGTTAATTTGAAAACTCTATCCCCTAGCTCTGAGGAGCTAGAAATGTCACCTTCATTTCTGTAAGGTCCACCATATCCTTTCCAAATTCTACATTTCTTTTGTCCATATTTGGTTCTGTCCTTCCATTTCCCTGTATTGTTTTTATCATTCATACTTTAAATTCCCTTTCTGTCAAATTCATGAATTCTTTATAGGTGAAGTCTTCCTTAAAAGCCGCCTCATAGTCCTTTGGAGGACTTGCTCTGTTTTGGTTTTTGATGTTGCCCAAATTTTTCTGTTGGTTCTTCTTCATATGTGCTTTCTTCTTGTTTACACTCTTGTTGTCCTTTTTTCCTTCTTACTTCATCCTTTACTTTAAATTAAGCTTTTCTCAAAGTGTAGGTGTTGAAAAAGCTTCTTGGTATAAGGTCAAAAGGAAGAGAAGGGTAAAGAATGAGAAGGGAGAAACAAGAGGAAAAGAAAGAAATAAGGAAAATACTAAGCAGATGAAAGAAAAGAATTAAAGAATAGAAGTGAAGGAGTACAGGAAGAGAGAACAGGAGTGATAAGAGAAATGATATTGATCAGCATAGTGCTACGGCCAGGCCTGTAATCAAGAATTTTGAGGGGATATGCTGGTTGGTTTCCTCAAAATCAGGAGCTCCTTACCAGCATGAGCAAAGCCAGGCTCCTCCTCTGCCAAAAATAGGAAGAGAAAGAAAGAGAAAAACAAAAATAACAAAAAAAAAATTATGTAAGAATGGAAAAGAAATAGAAAAATTGTGCATTGTGGACATGACAATACTCTCTTTCCAGAGCCATAGTTAGAAAGGCTCCCTGACCCATGATCTCTTGGCCTTCTTTAGCCAGACTATTGCCAGGACCTCCCCCCAGACCATACCCATGCCACCTCAGCACTCAGTGAGAAAAGAAAAAAAGAAATAAGAATAATAAAACAAGAATAGGTATGGAAAATTAAAAATACAGTTGTAAGACAAAAAGGAGAGAGGGGAAAGAGGAAAAAGAAAAGAGAGAAGAACAATCAAAAAAGGAGGGCATATCTTAGCTACTGTATGAGCAATTTATGTGGGAAAGCTGGGAAAGGTAGAAGAGTCTTTGTCAAAAGAGAGAATAAATGAGGCTAAAATACCATAGCCAAACTACAGGAGCCATTGATCTTGATGAAATTAAAAGTGGAAGTTAAGAATAGAACCAAGCAAACAAATTAGCAAAAACAAAACATAACAGAATAACACAAAACAAAACAAAATCTGAAATAGTCAAAACAGGAGCAACCTCAGCAATCAATCAGTCAATCAATAAAATACATATAAACATATATATTAACATATATAAATATGTGTGTGTGTGT
>CAUYTI010159885.1:0-23035 GCA_963575145.1 Galago senegalensis
CCAAAACCTTTTCTGCATGAATTGAAACAATATTCTGGTCTTTTTTTATGATTTTATGTATGTGATGTAATATATTTATAGATTTACATATGTTGAACCAACTTTGTAATCCTGGAATAAAACTGAATTAATCACGGTGTATAACATTTTTAATGTTCCGTCATTGAATTATATTTGATAAGATCTTATTGAATATTTTTGTTCTATATTTTTGGTCTTTAGTTGCCTTTCTTTGTTGGGTTCTTTCCAGGTTTGAGGATCAAGGTGATATTTGCTTCCTAGAAAGTGTTGGGGTGAAAATTCCTTCTTTTTCTGTGTTTTAGAAAAGGTTATGTAATATAGGTACTAGTTCCTCTTTGAAGGTCTGGTAGAATTCTGATGTGAAGCCATTTCATCCCAGATTTTTTTCTTCTGGGAGATTTCATATAGTTGATGCTATTTTCAGTGATTGATATAGGTCTATTCAAATTTTTTAATTCTTTCTGGTTGAGTCTAAGAGTGTTTTGTGCTTTCAGGTATTAGTCCATTTCCTTCAGATTTTCATGTTTCTGAGAACAGAGTTTTGTAATAATCACTGAAGATTTTTTGAATTTCTACGATATCTATTGTTATTTCCCCTTTATTGTTTCTGACTGAAGTTATTACAGACTTTACTTTTCTGTTTCTAATTAGTCTAACCAGAGATTTATCAATTTTATTAATCTTTTCAAGGAACCAAATTTTTGTTTCATTGATTTCTGAATCATTACATTATTGAGATTAGAATTTTGTCCCAAGATATGATCTATTTTGGAGAAAGATCTATGAACTGATGATTAGAATGGGTATTAAGTTTTATTAGGATTCTAGCTATATATAAAATTATTTAACCTGAATATATTCATTATGACTTTTTTGAGGTAACAGTGCCTGGGAATGAGTCCCAGATATGCCATCTTTTACCTGAATTAACAATGTGGTGTACAGCAACTTTTTCTAGGTTGAATTCATGAACTTAATTGTCTAACATCTTATATCCAATAAATTAAAGAAGACATACATAAATGGGAAGATATTCTGTGTTCATGAATGAGAAAACTTAATATTGTCAAGTCATTAATACTAGTCAAAGAAATCCATAAATTTAGTCCAATCCCTGTTATAATCTCAGCAATGGCTTTTGCAGAAATAGAAAAATCCCTTTTAAAATGTATGCAAAATATCAAGAAGCTTAAAATTATCTTATAAAAGAGTGACTAAATAGAAGTCATACACTCCCTTGCAAAAAACAATGTAGTACATAGAAAAACAGATATAAAACAAACAAAACAAAACAGTGAGTATAGTGGAATAGAAAGTGCATAAATAAAGTCTCACATATATGGTCAAATAATTTTTGACAGATGTGCCAAGACTGTTCTATAAGAATAATGCAGTCCTTACCATAAATGGTACTGGAAAAACTGGATATTCACATATAAAAAAATGAAGTTGCATTGTTATATATAATATATATGTAAATTAAATCAAATTCATTAAATAAATTTATTTGATTAATAAATTAATAAATTAATCAAATACTTCACATAAATAATTGTAACAACTAAAACTATAAAAGTATTTGAAGAAAACATAGGGGGAAAGCTTTATGACACTGGATTTGGCAGTGATTTATTAGATGTGGCTTCTCTAAAGTACAGAAAACACAAAGCAATTAATCAGACTTAATCACAATTACTATTCTGTATCAAAAGATACTATTAAGAAAGTTAAATGGCTATCTATAAAATGGAAGAAAATATTTTTAGTCATATATCTCATATGGAATTAATATCCAGACCATGTAAATAACTCCTACAAGTCCTCAACAACAAAAATTCAATTTAATATAAAGAACTGAAATGGACTTTTCTCCCAAGAAGATAGAAGAATGTCCAATAAGCACATGAAAATATGTTCAACATCATTAGTAATTAGGGGAACACAAGTCAAAATGTTAGGTAGTTAATGAGGGATTCTAGCTTTCCTAAGGACAAAAGAGAACACCCTGCCTTTAGCCTGTCCTGAGCAACTGCCATACCTGGGAGAAGGTAGAATTTACTGCTGATTTAAAAAGGAATTCTAGGAGTTTCCCAGCACACAGGCCAGGCATCCCAGGCACAGCAGGGTCTATAAAGTGACCTATAGTAACCAAAGGCTAATTGTCATCTTATTAAAGTAGTTCAGTGGTGATGTCTGAACCATGATGATGACCAAATCCAAACACTATAAAACAAGACCCCAGACAATAACCTGAGCCTCTTATTACAAAATGGCTTCCATTTCCATATGTGGTGAATGTACCTTGCTCTTACTCTATAAACTTCTTTGCCTTTTCATAAAAACATCATTTCATGCTTGCTTTACTTTTAGTGTGTCAAGTCATTCTTCAGCCAAGTGTACACTAAGAACCAAGAATAAGCTGCCAAACTGAGAAAAGTTATAATGACATACCATTCACACTTCTTAGAATGACTATTATTTTAAAGTGAATAAAAATGATAATGGTTTTAGAGGATATGTGTAAAAATTAAAACACTCATGCTTTACTTGTGGTAACATATAATGGTACAGCCCCTGTGAAAAACATTTTGGTGGTTCCTCAAAAATTTAAACAAAAAATTACTATATGACTCAGCTATTTTGCCTCCTGAGTATATACTCTAAATAATTTATAATGGGAGATCAAACAGATATCTGTACATGAATGTTCATAGAAGCACTGTTTATAATAGCCAAAAAGTGGGGAAAATGCAATATTCCATAAACAGATTAATAAGTAAACAAAATATTATATACATATACTGAAATATTATTTAATATTAAAAAAGGAATTAAATTCTGGCACATGGTATAATGTGGATGAATACTATTGACACTATTCTAAGTTAAATAAACCAGACCAAAAGGAGGAATATTGTACTATTCCTCTTATACAAGGTACTTAGAATCATCAAAATCATAGAGTCAGAAAGCAGAACAGTTATAGCCTACAGCTGAGTGGAGAAAGGTATAAGGAGCTATTGCATAAGGTGCATAGAGTTTCAATGTGGAATGATTAAAAAAATAAGAATTACTATGGATGGTTGCACAGTAATATGAAGGTCAAACCATTGACTGTATACCTAAGAATAATTAAAATGGTAAATTCCATATATTCTACCATGATATAAAAAAATAAAAATTGTTGTTAGAATAGAGAATTCAGAAGTGAAACCCATCTCATATTTTCATCTAATTTTTAACAAATCAAACCAAAGCATTCACTGGGAAAAAGAATTCCTATTTAATAAATGGTTCTAGGAGAACTGGTTAGCACATGTAAGAGAATGAAATTGGACTCTGACCTCTCACCACTTACAAAAATTAATTAGTGATGAATAAAAGATCTAAATATAAGACAAAACATAAAAACTCTAGAATAAAGTGTGGGGAAAAGTTTTGATCTTACCAGCTTAGGGAAGGAACTTATGAAGAAGACCCCAATAGCAACAGCAGCAACAACAACAAAAAATAAATAGTACCTGATCAAGATTAAAAGTTTTTTTTTTTTTGATACTGAGTCTCACTATGTTGCCCTCAGTAGAGTATCATGATTTCAAAGCTCACATCAACCTCCAACTTTTGGACTTAAGCAATTATCTTGCCTCAACCTCCCAAGTAGCTGGGACTACAGACCCTGCCACAACACTGGGTATTTTTTTGTTGTAGTTGTCATTGTTGTTTTAGCGGGCTGGGACTGGATTAGAGTCTCCCAGCCTTGGTGTATGTGGCTGGTGCTGTAATTACTGTGCTACTGGTGCCGGTCTCTGTACAGACTATCAAAAATTGTCAATGTCAACTATATTTCAAGTCATAGTGGTGGGGTATTGGGAAAAGGAGCAATTAGCAATAATCGCTCCTGGGATAAACCTCATTGGGTATGATACTGTCACTGCACAGAGCTAAGTTAAAAAACTTTTGCACAGCTAAAATCAAAAAGACAACTTCAGAATGGGAAAAGATATTTGTATGCTCTAAATTTGACATACAGCTAATCACTAGAATATCACTTGAGAATGCCCTCAAGTATATCAACAAGAAAAGAGCAAATAAGCCCATTTAAAATTGGGCAATAGATATGAACAGAAACATTGCTCATGAAGACAAAAGAATGGCCAATAAACATATGAAAAATGCGCATAACACCTAATTATCAGAGAAACACAAATAAGAACCACTTTGAATTATCACCTAATCCCAGTGAGAATAGTCCTCACCACAAAGTTTCAAAATGCAGCAGTTGCTGGTATGACTGCAGAAAAAAGGGATGTAGACTAGTACAGCTTCTATAGAAAGAAGTGTGGAGATCCCTGAAAGAACTGAAAAAAAAAAAAAAAACCACTATATGACCCTGCTAGGTATTTACCTAATGGGAAAAAAGACATTAAGATATTTTATCACAGGGAAATTTGCACTAGATTGTTCATAGCCACTCAGCTCACAATTATAAAATGTGGAAACAACCCAAGTACCCATCAATACACAAATGGATTAATAAACTGTGGTACATGTTTACCATGGAATACTATTCATCCCTAAAAACAATGGACATTTTTTATCCTTTATAACCACCTGGATGGATTTGGGGAATATCCTCCTAAAGTAAAGTATCAAAAGATTGGAGAAATAAGCATCATGTTTACTCAGTATCAAATTAATACTAAGAGATTAATAATCATATACCCTTATTACAGAAAATCTGAATTAAATTCAAGAAGGGGAGAGCTCAGTAACTTCCCACCCAATGGGTACAATGTATGGTTATATGGCACACCCCTGGGTGGAGAACACAGCTAAAACTCTGAATTTTACCTGTCATGTGTAAATCATATAACTTAATGATTTGTACCCTCATATTAATCTGTAAAAAAAAAGAATGAAAAAAAAATTTTGAAAGAGGAAAGAAAAAGAGAAAGAGAGATCTGAGCTAGCACGTTCAGCCCCGTTGTTGGCAGGGTAAAACCTATTGTAAGGATGGAGCTGTACCCCTTAACCCCTGTAATCCAACTGAACTATACAACAGATTGACATTGAGGCAGCAATTCAAGCATATGATGTTCTGTGCTACCTCAGGACTCAGCTAAGTCCCCATGAGCAATAAGGCCCTCACCAGATATACTGCTTTGACCTTGGACTTCATAGCCTACAAAACTGTAGGAAATATACTTCATTTCTAATAAATTATCCAGAGTCAGGTATTGTGTTATAAGTAACAGTAAATGGACTAAGAGATAACAAATTAGAACTCTCAGGGCTTATCTGGCCTTATAACATAATTTTGTTGTAAAATGGCTTTCACATTTGTCACTGGTTGAAAAAAATCAAAATAAAAATACTTTGAGACACACAAAAACTATATGAAATTCTAATATAAGCATCCATAAATAAAGTTTTATTGGAAAATAGCTGATATTAGATAGTGCTGTACCGTCTATGACTGCTTTTGAGTAGTTGCAATAGAAAACTTAGTGGTGATCTTATCATTTAAAACTACCACCTGGTATACTACAAATTAAGGTGCCACACATACCACCCTTCTACAGTATTCTTTTTTAAAATACGTGTGCATACCTACTATACCAAAACAAGACAAGTGGACTTATAATGTTGTACCTTTAATGAACAAGAGTATGGATTATTTTACATACTTAGATGTCAAAGCACTGTGTATTTATTAGGCACTGACTGTAAGCTGGGCTAAATAAATACAGTATACATAAATACATCTGTATTTAACAGGCTAAGCACTCATCATAATATTCCCAACTCACAAGAAAGTAATGATCAGAAACATTTTTTAAAAATAGAAACATTGTGTCTTATCACAACAAAATTTCTTCTAAAAAACAAAAATTGTGTTGCAATCAAAATATGTTTCCTAGTGCATCATTTGTCAACCAAGTAAAGAAAACTGCTTACTACAGGTGAACTGAGGGTATTGGTAGCTATATATTTGCAGTTGTAGTGAGCACAAAAAAAAAAGCCCTCAAAGACAAATATTCATGTCAAATACATTTAATTCAATCCCTAAAATCTGTGAATGTTACCTTACTTGCAAAAAGAACGGTCCATTGCAGATGTAATTAAGATAAGGGTTGTGAGATAAGAACATCCTGGATTACCTGGTGGACCCCAAAATTCAATGACAAGTGTTCCCATAAGAAACTCTTAGAGGAGAAATACAACAAGAAGAAAAAATTATCTGATCCTGCATCATTTTGTATTTTTGTATTATAAAGCATTTTTCTTTCCTTACACCTCATTAACTAACCTCTGATAATTTTAAACTTTTCTTCTATAGTTTCTTCATATCTCTTCACCTTTTCAGAAATAGAGGTAGGGACTTGCTATAAATTAGGGTTTTGCTTTAGAGAATTTTGTGACTGGTTTGATATTTCGTTCAGATTACTAAAGCTTTCTCCATATTAGCAATAGATTGTTTTGCTTTCTTATTATTCATCTCTTCACTGGAATACTACATTTAATTTATTTCAATAACTTTTCTTTTGCATTCTCAAATAGGCTATTTGGGTCAAGAGACATGGTTCTTACCCTTTCTTGGCTTTCCCCATACCTTCCTTACTAAGCTTAATTAATCATTTCTATCTTTCGATATAAAGTGAAAGACATGTGACTCTCACTTTCACTTGAACACTTAGGAGCAATTTTAGGGTTATTAACTGTTGTAAATTCAATATTCTGTATCTCAGAGAATGGGTAATTCTGAGGAGAGTAAATGAGACATGGGAATGGCTGGTTGGTGGAGCAGTCAGAATATACATGGCATTTATTAATTAAGTTCACTTTCTTATATGTGTATGGTTCATGCTACTTCAAAATAAATACAATAATAACATCAAAGATCAAAGGTCAAAAATAATCATTTAAGTTATAAGAATAAAAATACTGAAATATTCTGTTGACTACCAAAACGTGAAACAAGACATGAGATGAACATATGTTGTTGGAAAAGCAATGCCACCAACAGACTCATTTGACACGGGGTTAACCACAAACCATTAATGTATAAATAAATGCAGTATCTATGAAGCATAATAAAATGATTCACAGTACAATGAGGCAGGCCTGTATTAATAAATATGTTTCCCCTGTGTGGCTTAATATGGGTGAAAATCCTGTTTTTATATCTTTATCGGTAGTTTGAATACAAAGCATAAATTATAATTGGCAATTATTTCTCATTTAGCTTTCAAAAACACTCTTATTTTTGTGACAGAGTCTCAGTCTGTTGCCCAGGCTAGAGTGCTATGGCATCAGCCTGGCTCACAGCAACCTCAGACTCCTAGGTTCAAGTGATCTTCCAGCCTCAAGCCTCCTAAAGTAGCTGGGACTACAGGAGCCCACTATAATGCTCAGCTAATTGTTTCCATTTTAAGCAGAGATGGGGACTCACTCATACTGATGCTGGTTTCAAACTCTTGAACTCAAGGGATGCTCATACTTTGACCTCCCAGACTACTAGGATTATAGCTTTGAGCCACAGTGCCTGCCCCCCCCCCACAAAGTGCTTTTCAATGATTATCCCCCTACTACAACTGTGATGTCAATATATGGAAAATATGATTAGGCTTATTCCTAGAAAGATATTAGGAGTGCAGAGAAGTAAATTAGTTGCTTAAGAAAATCTAGGGGGTCAGTGGTAGAGGTGGAAAATATTTGGACTTCAAATTTGGCAGGGACACGCAGATAAGCATCTATGAAACTAATTTAGTTGTTGGAGTATTCTGGGAAATTAAAAATGTCAAGTTTCAAAGGAAATAAAAAAGTGAATTAATATATAAGTAATATGTTTTTCTTATTTTTTCTTTAGCTAAGCTGTTTCAAACAATGCAGAATTACCCTGAAGTAGATATATTTCCATATTGTTCTTGTATGAACTATGTCAGTGAAGGTACAATTATGAGCTATCATTATAAAGTATTCACATGTGCAAGCACGTCTAGAAAAACTGTTAGGGCAATGCAGTGGTAGTAGATTGCAGAAAAATAAGAAGAGCAAGTAAAGTTTTAGTAATAAAAGAAAGTTTATTAAAAATCAACACAGCAAGCCAGGTTCCATCCTTGTGACTGCAGGTCCCATGGAAAGTGGAGTTTGAGGGTTTTATACAATACTCCAAAGAGTATCAGCTGCTTCTTGAAAGTCTTCCAGGGTTTCAATAATAAACTCTGTTCTCCTAGCAACCCACTTGCAAGGTCTTGATCAGCTCCATTCCCATAATAGTGCAGGTTAACTTGACCAAGACTAGTATAAAATAACCTAAATGTATCTGCCCTGCTAGTATCTAGCTAACTGCCTAACAAAATAAACAATGTCATTTAATAAACCTTCACTTATACTAACAAATAATTATTGTTGAAAATTTGAATGATTCAGTTTTTATAAAATTAGTTTCTTTTCAGTGCATAAAGTATGTTAACAAAAGAACATGAGAGCTGTGAAGGAAAAAGGAAGAGCTTTATTTTTTATTAAAAAGAAATCTATCTGGGACGGCGCCTGTGGCTCAGCATGTAGGGAACAGGCCCCATACACAGAGAGTGGCAGGTTTGAAACCTGCCCTGGCCAAACTGCAACAGAAAATAGCAGGGTATTGTGGAAGGTGCCTGTAGTCCCAGCTACTTGGGAGGCTGAGGCAAGAGAATCGCCTAAGCCTGAGAGTTGGAGGTTGCTACGGGCTGCGATGCCTCAGCACTCTATTGAGAGTGACAAAGTGAGACTATGTCTCAAAAAAAAAAGAAACAAAAGGAAAAGAAAAGAAAAGAATTCAATCTGCAGATTGGGTGTGTAGCCTCTGGTGTAAAATGTAATAGAGGTCTGAAGAAGGAAGGCAGAAGCTGTTTTTTCTATTTTATAGGAACTATCTTACTTAAATATTTAGCAATTTGGGGAAAAGCTTATGAATAATTATGAAGAGAGTAAAGTATATGAACAGTGGGTAAACATACATGTAACATACATTCCACATTTACTTCAATGTGAGGTTACAGCAGTAAAATGAGATGGAGGCCAGTTGTGGTAAGTCATTCTATAATCCCATCACTTGGGGAGGCTGTGGCAGGATGATTGCTTGAGGCAAGAATTTGAAGACTAATGTGGGCCACGCTAGTGAAACTCCCCAAAAAAATAAAAACAAAATTATCTAGGCTTGGTGGCATGTAGCTATAGTCCTAGCTAATTGAGAGACTGAGGCAGGAGGATCATTTGAGCCCATGAGTTGGAAATTACAGTGACATATGAATGCCTCACTGCACACCAGATGGGAAAAAAAGAATATGATTCTATCTCTAAAAGACAAAATAATATGATGCAAAAAAGTAAAAGGAGATGCAATTTGACTCTTTACCTCAGAAGTGAACTACAGGGCATTCTCTAGAGGCCAGTGGAAACTGGCTTGAGATATACAGCTGTTTTTTTGGAAATAGTAACTGAAAGACTGATCCTTTTGTCCAGTTGAAATTATAGCAGGACTGCAAAGCCAGCGCAGGGGTTGGAAGTTGAGGGTGAGCAGGTGGAAAGTGGGGTGGAGAAGTGTTCAGTTGGTTGGTCAGTTGGGGAATTTCCAGCTACATTCTATGTTGGCACTGACAAAAGGAACTGATTGTCTCCATTGTATAAATGGAGGTCCTGTGACACTTTTACAACATCTTTCTGAGAATGCAGTGTATGTGATCCCTCTCTTATTCAGCCATGATCACCTGATTTTATTTAACTTTGAGCACCTCTGTTAGCCATGGGACATCTATTTTGTCTACGGGGGGGCAGGCAATACTTCAACAACTAAATCAATCTGTTTTAATAATAGAAACTTCAGGATGGAGTCCTACTTATAAGTATGAGAAGTTTACATTTAGCTTAATAAGTTAAAATTTTAGATGTACTCCTGTTCAATTAGATTAAATTCTTAAGTGTGAGAGTTTACATTAATGATGTTGGATGCATTAATTTCCAAGAGAAAATTCTCAAAGTTAGTGGAAGCCACAATCTCTGAACTTAATGGAATTTAAAGCATCTTTTAAAAATTCTTTTGTAACTTTTGTTCTTTTAATGTTTTACCCCAGAGTCAATAAAGCTAAACAAAAAGGGTATCTGCAGATATGTGATATTCTCTTGATTGTGTATTCAGTCTTTTTAAATAGAAAAATGGCTTTCCCTCTGCAGGCTTGGCATTTAGGCACTTTTTCAGCCAGAAAATGCCTCTGGTCAATGGTATAGATGATAGAATATTTGGACATATGTAAGTTTTTCTAATTAGCAACATGTTCTTCCATGCTTATTACAGAAAATCAAAGCTTGGCAGAAGCACATGAGCATGAGAGGAATGAGGCTTAAAAAAGCAAATGCAAATGGTGACCTTTAAAAGTAATTGAAGTTGTTCCATAAAGTGTTTTAAAAACTAGAAAATAGGCGTTACTTATAGGTAATAGATATGACAGAGTCAAAACTGCCTTTATCAGCTCATGTTACTATTACTTACTTGGTTAAAAGAATTAGTACACTTTTTTATATTGGTTTGTTGGTCAGAAAGGTAGAAGAATCTTTCTAATAGTAGCAAGTGAAAAATGAGTCCATATTTTTTTTTATTTTTGGCTTATGTGGAATATTTTTTCAGGGCAATACTTTATTAAGTTTGACAAACAGCACAAAAATCCAGAAACATTTTAAACATGTAAAAAAGTCAAATGCTAAACAGTACTGGGGATTTTTTTTTTTACATCATTAGACATAGCACACATTTAAGATTCTGCAACATAGTAAAATTAAGATGCTGGCTTCTGAACATATACCACAAAAATACATATAAAATATATCATTTACCTTCACAAAAATTACAGCCAAGTAATAGAAAAGAAGGGTGTTAATGAAGATATCAATACTTATGTGTACTACATGTATCTTATACACTAAAATGCTGCATCCTGTATCCTGAAATGTCACAAGTATAGATTTTTCTTTTTGGTCAAGTAAAGAAAAGGGTGAACTTTAATACTTATTTACAGGACACTGTACGATATGAAATTCCACATAGAAATAAGAAACCCTTTCAGAGGACAGGCTCCATACAGTATGTACAGTTTGGAACTGCTCAAGTATAGTTTTGTTATTAAAAAAATGCTACAATAACAAACCACATTTAGAAAGAGTCCTTAGTAGAGAAATAGTAAGAGAAACTTATACCAAACAGTACACAATAACTTTGTGCCTCAGCTGTACAATCTAAAAGATAAAATTCTGAGGATTGTCATCCTGAACTTGGAAGGTAGAGCCTTCAGAGGTTGCTTCTGATACCACATTTTGATCCTTCTCTTCCTCTATAGAAAAACACTTCCCATTCAAATGTTATGAAGCCTTGAACACAGATTCATTTTCCTGATTTGGTAGAGGTTCAATTTTGTCCAAGCCTCCACATTCTTCAGTCATTATACTAAGTTTCTCAGTTTCACCTAGGTTCTCAGCAGCATGAAAGATATTTGAAATGGCATCCAGAATATCCAGAATTAATTTTGGTGTCTTTCTAAGTAACGAGGTTCATCAACTGTTCTATTATACCACAGTTGAACGAGGTATACAATCTGTTCAACTGTTCCAAGGTTGTGAAACAAAGAGAGAAAGCTGCACTGTTAACTTAAGCTAACTTAAGCTATATTAAACTTATACAGCCCATACAGCTTCCTTTGTGTCTTAAAGTTTTAGAGGGAGCATCAAGAAGTAATGGTACTAGTCCATGATTCACAAATTGCTGTATCTGTTCCTGACAGCCACTTGTGATTTTTGATTTCGTATGTATAGCTTCTCTTTTAATATTAGTTTCAGTCAGCAGGCTAGGAACGACAGTAAGTGCTCCTGCATCATTTAGAACCTGAGTCTAATTAATCTGTTATCTGTTCATCTGTCCCAGTGACAATATTCCCTATGACTCTTAGCATAGGAGTCACAATTGGCAATTCGTAGCTCCCAGAAGCTTCACAAGTTGAGGCATAACTCCTATTTTCACAACCACTTAAATCTATTCATTTGGACCATCAGTAAGGTAGGCAATAGTCCAGAAGGTATCCACTAATACCTCTGATCATCATGATGTGGGAGACACACTAAAGTAGGAAGAATCTGCTCCACAGCAACTAATGGGGGTGCAGGATTCTTGTTGCAACAAAGTTTTGAAAATGTCAAGGTAAGATTATATAAGTAACTACATAATAAATATGACATATCAGGAATAGCTAGAACACCAACAGTGGGTGAACTGCACCATACTTGATAACCAAGTCTCAGAAAACTGAACCATCACCTGCAATGTTTCCTAGAGCCCATACACTTGTTCAATGATATGTGCATGGGAGATGCCAACAGAGAAATGAATGCTTCTACTACCTCCTGTGGAAGCTTAAGTTAGCAGTGCAGCTTTCTCCCTTTGTCTCATAACCTTGTCAACCAAAAACAATGCTAATTCATCAACTGCCTGACTTAGCAGGTTCAAGAACAAGGGAAAAGACAGTACAGAAATGAGGTGATGCCAAATAGTATTAATGTAGAGTTGAAGAAAGATAAGAAAGATGACCAGATACTGAAAAGGCAAAATGTAAGCTCGTTTTCTGATGATGCTACTTCTGATGGTGGAAGCATTCATTTCTCTGTTGGCATCTCCCCATGCACATATCAGCTACTACAGCCTTGATCTATTCTGATGTCCCTGAAGCAATATTAGTTAGTTCATAAGCAGATTCAAACTGATCAGGATTACAGTAAGTTCTGCTCCAAAAGGACACAAATTTTGGGATCAAATCAGCCAGATTATGTTGTCCATGGGAGGCTGTTTTTCTCTAGAAAGTAGTTTCCTGGCAAATTGAGTAGCTTGTAACTGGTTTTTCATACTGGTGCTGTTTATACCTTTGACAATGTCATCCACAGACCAACTTACAGTACCCTTGTTGTTGTGGTTTTCCTGAAGCGGAGAAGTAGCAAGAGAGGATCATGTGGTTTTTGTTTTTGCTTCTGTTGATATGGTGAATAATGTTTATAGACTTGCATATGTTAAACCAGCCTTGCATCCCTGGGATGAAACCTACTTCACCATGATGTATGATTTTTTTTTATTAGAAGCTGTAATTTATTGGCTAGGATTTTGTTGACGATTTTTGCATCTATATTCATTAGTGAAATTGATCTGAAGTTCTCCTTTTATTTGGATCTTTTCCTGGTTTTGGTATCAGAGTGATGTATGCTTCATTGAATGTGTTGGGGAAGATTCCTTTTTCCTTAATTTTTTGGAATAATTTCTTCAGTATGGGAATAAACTCTTCTTTGAAGGTTTGATAGAATTCTGGTGTGAAGCCATATGGAACAGGGCATTTATTTTGGGGGATAATTTTTATTGTTTCTTTGATCTCAGTGCTTGAAATTGGTCTGTTCAGGAGATCTATTTCTGCCTAGCTAGTATAGAGAGAGGGATTTTCTTCCACTACAGATTTGTGCTCATAATTATCCACGTTGGTCTCAGATCATCCACACAGCTCATTTTCAAGATTAAAATCACCAGAATGGAACTTATCAGACAATCAATGTACTATGGATTCATTAGTCACATCCTTTTCAAACTCCTTATTGATATTTTGACCTGTGTATGCTATAAGATTCCACTATGTAAATTCATATTTAAAGTTACCATTAATTTTTGACTTATTCATGATCTGACAAAAATTACTCTTAAAAAATGTGAAAGATAATCACAATGCAAATCACGTATTTGGAAGAATAATTATGTATCTTTATAATAATAATTTAAAAAATGAGTATCAAAGTGAATTGTCAGAGTTATCAACTGTCAAACTTTGTACTTAAGGAAATCAGACATTTCCTACTTAATAACCTTAACACACTGTGGGAGGGAGTGACAACTAGTACAACCTCTATGGAAGCCAGCATGGATTTTCTCAAAGAGATAAAAGAAGACCTACGACTTGATCCAGCAATCTTACTACTGCATATTTACTGAAAAAAAAATAAATCACTTTTACAAAAGATACCTATACTTGCATGTTTATCACAGCATAATTCATGACTTCAAAGATATGGAATCAGTCTAAATGCACATTAGTACATGAGTGGATAATGAAAATGTGGTATGTATATGTGTGTGTGTGTGTGACACACAACATGGAGTACTACTCAGTCATAAGAAGGAATAAAATAAGGTCATTCACAGCAATGTTGATGGAAATGAAGATGACTATTCTAAGTGAAGCATCTGAGGTTTGGAAGAACAAAGACTATATGTTCCTACTGGTAAGCAGGAGCTAAACAATGAGTACCCGTGGGCACAAAAAGATGTAAAGAATATTGGAAACTAAGAAGCGGGGAGGCCATCAGGGGGGTGAGGGATAAAAACTTACCTATCAGGTATATCGAACACTGTCCTTGTGGCAGGCATACTGAAAGTCCTGAATTCAGCATTATACAATGTATCCATGTAACAAAAAAACCTTGTACCTCTTTAATATTTTGCAGTAATAAAAAACAAATTGAATATAACTCCACAGTATTGTAGAAAATCATTTATTAAGCACCACCTGTCGTCTCAACTTTGTGTTTGATATCCTTTAGTAGAAGTTTTTTTCATTGTAGTTTGATTCTAAATAGTACTTTTTAAACTTACCAAGAAAACCCTCATTTTTTCAGGTTTTCCACACTTCTATCTGCTTAGCAAAAATTCCTGTCATGGAATAAAAGTTAGCAGCTTGAAGAAATTTGACAATGTAAATAATAAAGTATTATAATTTGTTTTTGCACTTCAGAAAAATGGATATTTTACTGAACACATGATATGTGCTACAGAAATGCATGTGCTGTAAAATTTTTCATTGAGGGGACATGCAAAGTTTTGAATAATAGTAATCAATCATTGCAGAACTTTAAGCTTCTATGTGTAAGATTTTAAAGTCAATGCAAACAAATCATGGAAAGGTTTAATTTTCTAAAATCTTTAGAAAAAATGAGTTAATATGTACACATTTGAGTATCTCAATTTTTGTGAAGTATTTTCAATAAATACACATTAACAAAATTCAAATTAAACTTTGTGGAACACTCTGACATTCTTATATAGAACAAAGTTCGAAGAAGCTAGGCTAAAGTAGCATATGCACTCTAAAGCAAAATATTACCTCTGGGGTCACAACTTAATTATCTGAATAATTACATTGTATTATGCCATCTCCAACATGGTTCCATGTAATTTAAGAATCACCTTAACAGTCCATCTACCATCTTAATTATTGTGATTGCTGGAAATGAGGTTGGGTAAGTGCAAAGTAAAGAATATAGACATTCTTATGTAGGGGAATGGTGAAGAAGTGAATAAATAAATAAGGGAATTTTAGGAACGTGACTTGGATAGCCATTTTGGTATTGTCACTAATGATTAACTTGTTATTGTGTGAATGTGATACACTTTCAGAACAGATACTTCATTATTAGAAGATTGTTAGCTCATTTGCTATGAGAATGTGACTGTCAACCAAGGTCATGAATTCACTGTTTCATTATCAGCCATAAAAGTGAGAGAATATGGCTGGAGCCACAGTAAACTAATCTTACTACATCATAAAAATTCAGAATTTTATTAAATATTGTGAGCTTAGGCAAGTACCTATGAGGTTTAGTGTGTAGTGTTAGGTAATAATGGTATTCAGGTAAAAAACATATTATTACATATTATTTCAATAAATCTGCTATTTTAAAAGGTACATATGCAATGATAAATGACATCTTTTGTGTTTATCTGGATGCAACTGGAACATATTCTTCTTAGTAAAGCATCTCAAGAATGGAAAAAAAAACTATCCAATGTACTCAATATTACTATGAAATCAATATATAATCACCTACACGTTCATATGAATGGTAAAACATAACTATAATCCAGAAAGAAGGATGTAAGAGGAGAAAGACAGGAGGGGTGGGGGAGGCCAGGAGGAGGGAGGGTATTTGGTGGGTCCTCACCTAATGTGCATAATGCAATGGTACATTTCAAATCTATTAAGAAAAGAGTATAAATGTCATGCCACAACAAATAAGTAACCCAGGAGATGGTTATGCTAATCAGTTAGCTGTAAGCATTCCACATTGTATATCAAATCAGCACATTGTACCCCATAAATGCATTAAGGCACACAGTTATGATTTAGTAAAGGAGCAAAAAAAAAATATTTAACCACAACATTGTGGATTCAGGGAAGACAAACATAAGATATAACATTATAACTCAATCAAATGCATTAATTTACACAGCTATAATTTAATAAAAAATTGTTTAAAAAAGAAGTAAAATTAGCTAAGGTGATAAAATGGAAAATGAAGATTTATTATTGTCATTTTGGTAAGTGAAGATAGTTGATGTAAGATATAGGGGCTTTATACATAGGGAAGTAATCTGAATAAAGGCTATCATTATTTGATACTATCACAAACTTTACAGTATAAATATTTGTCTATGGATAATGATAAAAATCCTGTGCAAACATAAAGAAATGAAAATTATATTACCACTCTAAAAAATAATATTTAATTGTTAATTTACATCTAATTTCACAAATATGTATAAATTAATTTATGAGAATTATTTTATGTAGAGAAGAAAAATACAATGACATAAGAAATATTTCTTCAAAATTCTAGGCATAGTGATCATAACTCTAGTAAAATAGTTCTAAAATAAAGTGTGAGTGTGACTAAGAATCTGACAGAAATAAAAAGTTTGGGTTAAAAGATGTTTCTATTAAAATAATTAGCTTTTTAAATCTTTCTTAATACATTATCCATACTTTATAAACTCATGAAACTTTTAAGTAAGTGATACCCAAAGCAATCTGTAATGGACTTATCTCAGAGAAAAATTACCTAGAAATTTTCCACACATGCTAAAGAATCTCATCTTTTTTCTCTTAATATTTTATTAAATCATAACTGTGTGTGTACATTAATGCATTTATGGGGTACAATATGCTGATTATATATACAATTTGGAATGCTTACATAAAACTGGATCTTTTTGAATTTTTAATTTGCCACAGATAACATTGATACATGATCATAAGGTATTCTTTTCTCTAAAAAGGGAGTAGTTAGTTAAAAGAATAAATATATGGACCTATTTTTTTCCAGGACATGTTATAGATGTTTTGAATACATAAAGGAACTAGAAAAAATATAATCTCTATCCCAAAGGCTCTTACATCCTCATAAGCCAAGATTACAAGAAAAAAATAGAAAAGAATAAAATATTGTCAAGTATATGCATAAGCCTTTATTGCTCTTTGCTTGATCGAACTTTGAAGATATTGCAATTTTTTATAAATTAAAGTTTTATGGCAACCTTCTGTCAAACAAGTCTATCAGTGTCATTTTTAAACATCATGTGATCATATGCTGTCTCTGGGACACATTGCTGAAATCCTTGCAATATTTCAAGGTTTTTCATTGTTATTATATTTGTCGTGATGATCCATGATTGACAATTTTTGAGATTAATATTGTGATCACTTTTGGGTGCCACAAATTGGAACCAAGAAAGACAGTTTTGATCATCAATAAATGTGGTTTTTTTTTACTACTACAGCAACAGACAATTTATTCATCTTTATACTACTTCTATTTCTGGAGGCATTAAAAATATTGATATTAGGCCAATGATTAACTCTAATATAGCTTCTAAATAGTCAAGTGAAAGAGTTATGTATTTCTCACTTAGTTTTTTCTAATCTTTGTTCCTCAATAGTTAAGGTGTTTATTTTCTCATTTTAATTAATATTATTATTTTTTGTCATTTGAGATTCATTAGGGGCATGAAGAATTACATTACACTGATTACATTTATTAAAGTCTCTTTTATAATTGTGTGCTGGCCCCAAGAGGTGTGCCATACACCATGACCCCCCATTCCCTTTCCTTGTCCCCTCCCCCCACTTGCTCATTTCCTTATCCCCCCCATTGTATTAGATAATCTACTGCCTTCTAATTAGAATTGAGTACCTTGGATTTTTGCTTCTCTATTCTTGTGATGCTTTACTATGAAGAATGTGTTTCACCTTAATCCAGGTTAATAGAAAAAATGTAAAGTCTCCATATTTTTTAATGGATGAATAGTATTCCACAAATACTGTGGATAAATAGTATTCCATTTATCCTCAATAAATAGAGCATAGCTTGTTAATCCATTCCTGGGTTGGTGGACATTTAGGCTATTTCTAGGTTTGGTGATTATAAATTGAGCTGACATAAACGGTCTAGTGCAAATGTCCTTATGACAAAAGGATTTTCTTTTATTCTTCATAGATGACTAGTAATGGGATTGCAGGATCAAATACGTCACATTTGAGTACTTTGAGGATTCTCCATACTTCTGTCCAAAAAGGTTGTATTAGGTTCCAGTCCCAACAGCAGTGTAAAAGTGTTCCCTTTTCTCCACATCCAGGACAGCTTGTGCTGTTATGTCCTAAGCAGTTGAGAGAAGGATGGACCCCACTTCGGATGTAATTAATTGATAAGAATTCATTGATAATTTGGTACACCTTCAGGTGGGCTGATACCATATAGGCAAGCAGCCCCGAGTGGTAAGGGAAAAGCCTTTTTATACTGTTATTCTGCATAGTCATGCGTGGTCAGCAAGCTAGTGCAATACAGAAGCCATTCAGAGGTTAAAGCAGGGTTGCAAGGTGGGGGTACATATTGGTTCATAAATCACAAGATACATGACAAGTATATTACCTCATGGGTCATAAGATGGGGGTCACATAGTTCAAGGGTAAAAAGTGGGGGTACAAGTGTTGGGTAAGTTTCTGAGAACAACTTGGGACCTTTTCACCAGGAACTTTATTTGGAATCCACCTCTCCCTTCCTCCTTTTCTTATCTTCAGTTTCTTCCCAGAATTTAACTTCTCCACCCTTGTGGGGGCTGAGGCTAAAAGACTTAGGAGAAATTCCTTTTTCAAGGGTAAGGGTTTGTCGTATTCCCCACTGGTCTTGGGGGGAATTAGGGGCTGGGGGCTCAGTTATTACAGTGCAGTTTTGGTACTTTATGATGTGAGCCATTTTCACTGGGGTTAGGTGATATCTCAGGGGAGCTTTGATTTGTTTTGATTTGTATTTCTCTGATGATTAGGAGCAATGAGAATATTTTCATGTTTGTTAGCCATTCATATGACCTCTTTATCTCTCTTCTTCAGTGGTATATGGGATTATTGAATCTTTTTATGTTGATTAATTTTAGTTCTCTATAGATCCTGGTTATCAAGTTGTTGTCCAATTCATAGTATGCAAATATTTTTTCCCATTTTGAAAGTTGTCTAATTGCTTTGATTGTTGTTTCCTAGCTGTACAGAAGGTTTTTGATTTAACTAAGCTCATTTGTCCATTTTTGTTGTTGCAATTGCCACAGAAGTCTCCTTTATAAAATCTTTTTCCAGGCCAATATCTTCAAGTGTTTTCCCACACTTTCATTGAGGATTTTTATTGTTTAATGCCTTATATTTAAATATTTTATCCATCTTTAATCAATTTTTAGAAGTGAAGGGTGCAGTTCCAGTTTTGGTCTTTTACAAGTGGTGACTCAGTTCTCCCAGCACCATTTATTGAATAGAGATTTTTTTCCCCCAGTGTATATTCTTGTTTGGTTTATCAAAGACCAGGTGGTTTCAAGATGTTAGTTTCATCTCATGGTTTTCTATTCTGTTCCTAATGTTAATGTCTCTATTTTTTGGCTAATACCATGCTCTTTTGATCACCATGGCCTGGTAGTATAGCTGAAAGTCTGATAGAGTGATACATCCAGCCTTGCTTTTATTACTAAGAATTTCCTTGGTTATATGAGTTTGCTTTTGGTTCCATACAAAATGAAGAATTTTTTTCTCCAAATCTTGAAAGTGTGGTGATGGTATTTTAATGGCAATTGCACTGAATCTGTAGATTACTTTGGGTAGTATACACATTTGGACAATGTTTATTCTTCCCAGCCATGATAATGATATGTTCTTCCATTTGTTAATATCTTCTGCAATTCCTTTTCTTAGAGGTTCATAATTTTCTTTGTGGAGGTCCTTCACCTCTTTTGGTATGTATATTCCTAGGTATTTCATTTTTTTGAAGCTGCTGTGAAGGGAATTCTGTCCTTGATTAGCTTCTTATCTTGGCTATTATTGGCATATACAAAGACCAATGATTCATGGACATTGATTTTATATCCTGAGACATTGGTGTGTTTTTTTTTTTTAATCACATCCAGGAGTCTTGCAGTTAGATTTTTGAGGCTCTTTAGCTATAAGATCATATTGTCAGCAAAGAGCAAGAGTTTGACCTCCTCTGCACCCATTTGTATGTTTTTATTTCCTTCTCTTGCCTGATTGCATTGGAGAGAACTTCTAGCACTGTGTTGAATACTAGTGGCGATAGAGGACAACCTTATCTGATTCTAGTTATAAGTGCACAAGCTTCCATCTTACTCTATTCATTATAATATTAGCTGTTCACGAGTTGTAGATGGCTTCAATCAGCTTAAGAAATGTGCCACCTATGGCTATATGCTTAAGTGTTCTAATTAGCAATGGATGTTGAATTTTATTGAATGATTTTTCTGCATCTATTGAGAGGATCATGTGGTCTTTGTTTTTGCTTCTGTCTACATGGTGAATTACATTTCTGGACTTGTGTATGCTAAACCTGTAGTATATTCCTGGGATAAAAACTTCTTGATTGTGATGAATGATTTTTTTAATGTGTAACTGTAATCTATTGGCTGGGATTTTTATGGATAATTTTTGCATCTATATTCATTCATGAAATTGGTCTGAAATTCTCCTTTTTAGTTGGGTCTTTCCCTGGTTTTGATATCAGAGTTATATTGGTTCATAGAACATGATGGGGGGAGATACCTTCCTCCTAATTTTTTTGGAATAATTTCTTCAGTATGAGTATAAGCTTTACTTTAAAGGTTTGATAGAATTCTGGTGTGAAGCCATCAGGACCAGGGTTTGTTGTTGTTGGGAGGTTTATTGTTGTTTCTGCTATCTCGGTGCCTGAAATTGGTCAATTGAAGAGATCTATTTCTTCTTGATTAAGTATAGTGAGAGGGTGTGATTCCAGTTATTGATCCATTTTCTCCACATTGTCAAATTTCTGGGCATAGAATTTCTTGTAGTACTTGAAGATGATCTCGTGTATCTCTTTGGCATCTGTTGTTATTTCCACTTTATCACTTTGATTGAGGATACTAGAGATTTCACTATCCTCTTTCTAGTTAACCAGGCCAAAGTTTTATTGATTTTATTTAGTTTTTAAAAAAAACCATTTTGTTTAATTAATTTTATGAATAATTCTTTTCTTTACAATTTCATTGATCTCTGATTGAAGTTTGGTTATTTCTTTTCTTCTGCTGGGTTTGAGATTAGATTGTTTTTCTTTTTTTCAATTCCATCTGATGGTTCATAAGTTTGTAGGCACACTCTTTTTCTGTTTTTCAAATGTAGGCATGTAATGTAATAAAGTTCCCTCTTAAGGCTGCTTTTGCTATATCCCACAGGTTTTAGTAACTTTTGTTTTCCTTGTTGTTATGTTTGAGTGATTTAATTATTTTATCTTTTATATGTTCCTGAACCCAACTATCATGCTACATAAGGTTGTTTAATTTCCATGTCTTTGTGTGGGGATGAATGTTTGTTGGAGTTGAGTTCCACCTTCATTGCCTTGTGGCCTGAGAAGATACGAGGTATAATTTATATTCTTTTAATTTTTCTGAGGTTTGATTTTTACCCTAGCATATAGTCCATTTAGGAGTATGTACCTTGGGCTGACAAGAAAAAAAAGATATATTTCTTATCTTTGGGATGGTGTATTACCTATATTTCCATTAATTCCATGTTTTCTAGGGTCACATTTAAGTCCTTTGTATGTATGATTAGTTTCTCTTTAGAGTATTTGTACAGTTATGTCAGAGGGGTGTTAAAGTCCCTGTCTATTATGATGTTATGGAATACAATGCTCATAACATACATAATGCTCATAATGCTCATAATACATAATGCTCATACAATCAAGGTCTGTTTCATAAATCTGGGAACATATAAGTTGGGAGGAAAAATATTTAAAATTAAAATGACTTATTGTTTTATTGTTCCTTTGACCAGTATAAAGTGTCCATCTTAGTCTTTCTTAAGTTTAGTTGCTTTATAACCACTTGTATCTGAAAATGAGATCTCAATCCTTCCTTTCTTCTGATTTGCATTTTCTTAAAATACTGTTTTCCATCACTTAACACTGAGTCTTGATTTGACCTTCAATACTAAGTTTGTCTCCTGGAGACAGTATATGGATGGTTTCTGCTTTTTTATCCAATCAGCCAGCCTGTGCCTCTCCCATGGTGAATTCAGTTTATTGACATTTATTGTTTTTTTTTATTAAATCAAATACACATAGATCATGAATACATTCATGCATATGTGGGGTACAATGTGCTGATTTTTTATACATTTATTGAGAGAATTGATAAGTGTGGTGGAGTTACATTCATCTTATTTTTTGAAAATCCATTGTGTAGTTTTATCCTTTGAATCATTGTGGAAGCTAAGTTTTGACCTTTACTTTGCTGGTGGTCTATTGTGATGGTCAGTGTTGAAAATAGGTCTAAGTATTTCCTGTACAGTGGGTATTGTTGTGGTGAATTTCCTTAGTGTTTGTCTATCCACAAAAGATTTGATTTCTACATCAATTTTGAAGCTTAGTTGAGCAGGATACAGAGTTCTGGGCTTGAAATTGCTTTATTTAAAAAGCCTAAATGGGGGAGCGGTCAAGATGGCCGACAGGCACCAGTCTCCGACAGAAGCTCCTGTTCAGAAGAAAGGATAAAGTCTGGAGAAACATCCAACAAAGTCGAAAACTGGGAGCCCAGCTGAGAGAGAAGAGTGATACCGGCAGA
>CAUYTI010159886.1:0-24374 GCA_963575145.1 Galago senegalensis
GGCGCCTGTGGTCCCAGCTACTTGGGAGGTGGAGGCAAGAGACTCGCTTGAGCCCAGGAGTTGGAGGTTGCTGTGAGCTGTAATGCCATGGCACTCTACCCAGGGGGACAGCTTGAGGCTCTGTCTCAAAAAAAAAAAAGACCAAGATTCCAACTCTCAAAACAGTAGATAGTGTTGTAGCAGGTGCCTGCAGTCCCAGCTACTCAGGAGGCTGAGGCAAAAGGATCCCTCGAGCCCAAGAGTTTGAGGTTGTTGTGAGCTACGATGCCATGACACTCTACCCAGGGCACAGAGTATGACTGCCTCAAAAAAAAAAAAAATTAAAAAGGAACCTGGAATAGAAACAATACAGAGAGGACAGAAAAACTTCAAAACTAACTTTAAGCTGATAAAGCAATAAGAGAAGATATTGCAAAACAAAAGCAACAAAAAAAAAACCCAGCCAGGTTCAGTGCCTGCAGCTCAGCAGCTAAGGCACCAGCCACATACACTGGAGCTGGCGGGTTTGAACCCAACCTGGGACCTGCCAAACAATGACAACTACAACCAAAAAATGGCCGGGTTTTGTGGCAGGTACCCGTGGTCCCATATGCTTGGGATGCTGAGGCAGGAGAATCACTTAAGCCCAAGAGTGTGAGGTTGCTGTGAGCCTGTGAGCTGTGACACCAGGCACTCTACCCAGGGCAACATAGTGAGACGCTGCCTCAAAAAAAAAAAAAAAAGAATAGCCAGAAAAAGAGAAAGGGCTCTAGAAAATTAAAAATATGATGATCAAAATTAAACAGAAAGGGTAAAAGAAGAAAAAAATCAAGGAAATATTCCAGAAACTAGAACCTAAAGGCAAACACACACACACACACACACACGTATATGAGAAATAGTGGTTCCACCCAAGACACCCAACATACAATTAATACAAGTTCCAGAAAGAAAGAAAAGAAGAATTTAGGTATGTAAATACGGGGGGAGGAATATGCTATCAGATTTATAACACAAAAAATTTTCTTTATCAGCCTGAGCAAGAGTGAAACCCCCATCTCTACTAAAAACACAAAATTAGTTGTGGGGGCGCCTGCAGTCCAACCTACTTGGGAGCCTGAGGCAAGAGGACCATGTGAGGCCAGGAGTTTGAGGTTGCTGTGAGCTATGTCGTCACTAGTACTCTACAGAGGGTGAGAGAGAGACTCTGTCTCAAAAAAAAAAAAAAAATCCAGTAGGCCTAGAAAGTATGTCAAATGGAAACAGAGGATAGAAGGTTCTACAAGGAAGTTTTCAGGAAAGTATACTGCTATGAAATTATCCAATCTGTTAAAATACCTAGAAAACAATATTCATAGACATTTGAGAAGTTTACAGGAACATTTAAGAGAAAATGTATAGAAGGTAAACAAAGCAATTTTTTTTTTTGAGACAGAGTCTCACTATGTTGCCCTTGGTAGAGTGCTGTTACATCACAGCTCACAGTAACCTCAAACCCTTGGCCTTAAGCAATTCTCTTGCTTCAGCCTCCCAAGTAGCTGGGACTCTAGGCACCCACATAATGCCCAGCTATTTTTTTTATTATAGTTGTCATTGTTGTTTGGCAGGCCTGGGTTGGGTTCAAACCTGCCAACCCTGGTCTATGCAGGCACCACCCTAGCAGCTGAGCTACAGGCGCAGAGCCAACAAAGCAATTTTTTAAAAAGACAATTAGCTCAAGGAAAAATACAAGAATGAAAAAATAACCACCATATTAACCAAAATATGTGAGCTAATTTCATTTTGGTAAATGGTGAGAGGAACAGAAGTGTAAAGTCTTCACTTACCACAGCAAGATGTTAAGGAAAAATGCCTAAAAATAATAAAGAAATAACAAGATTATTACTTAGATGTAGACAGGCAAATATGAAATAAAGGTAAATAGACCTTCAAGAGCTTGTCTGTGAGCAAGAGAACTGAGGATGGGGGGGAGACTTTTCTATTTTAAGCCCTTTGATATTATGACTTAACTGTATATATGAGAGCTGTGTATTACTATTCCAAAACATGAATTAACCTTTAAAAGGTAAACAGACATAACAATCATATCATTTCATGAAACTGCCCAAGCTATTTTTTAAATCTTAGAAAATGTCTAAAATCTATTACACAGCATAAAAATTAGATTAGCAGTTTATCATCTGGGGCCAGGCACCTACAGAATTCCCTACAGCGTGAGGCTAATTTGCAAAGCTAAGAGTATATGTCCTCAGCTAGTGGACATAATTCCAAAGCCAGCCAAAATTTGTCAAAATTTGTCATCTATATGTTCACAGATCCAGATACCTCCAGAGCCAGAGAAAAGAGGGCATCTGGTCCTGCTGACTTCCCCACACAGAGGCAAATTCTGATCCATAAGGTTGGTCCCCCCCACTGGCTCAAACTCTTTATTTTTAAATGGATTTCTGATGTTTTCAATATCAAATGGATACAACAGATAGAAACAATGTGTGTGAAACAATATATTCTCAAAAACTGTAAGGCATTAAACAAATTTGTTATCACTCCTAACGCAAACTCTCCAGACCTCTTTGCTGAAAAACATCTAAGGAAGCTACTACACTACCCTCAGCTTAAATACTGGAACTGTGTTTCCAAATGAGGGGAAAATATAGCAGGGGTAAGGATGAAAACCACTAGAGCCAAGGCAGATTATTAAATCAAAGTCAAAATGGGCTACTTTTGCCTTTGAGAGACCAGACACAAATAGCTACAGACTACCAGGAGACTGTGTTGTTTCAAAAATAACATCCCTATGAAGCTTACCTGCGTGGAGAATGAAAACAAAAGCCTCCAACAACCAAGAAAAATTCTGATACCTAATATTTCCATTTACTTAACGTAGCAAGATCTGATGTAATTCTATGCTTTTGCCAAAAGCCTGACTAAGCAAATCCATGGTTAAACAATAGTAGCACTTTTAAATAAATGAGTCAAATCATAAATGTAAATACCACGTGACTATTATTTCAAAACAACAGCAAGTGTATGCAACATAAGAGAAGATTCTTATATAGAAGGAAGCACTCCCTCCCATAAGTAAATAATTCTGAGGTTTAGGAACTCTAATATCAAAGACTTTCCTTATAAAACAATAGGTTTAATATGTGCATTGTACAATTCTCTTCCTAGTTCTTGGTAGTTATGTAATAAAGGTTAGCACTGAAGCACACAGTTCAGGTGCAGGGGGAGGTACCACACTTGTATTTATTGGTGAGCTGGAAAATTCTTTACTCTTTTAAAATCAATAGGGCAAGCTCAGCGCTAGTAACTCAGTGGTTAGGATTCCAGCCACATGCACAGGGGCTGGTGGGTTTGAACCCTGCCAGGGCCTGCTAAACAACAGTGACAAAAATAAAAAGAAAAACAGCAGAGCGTTGCAGTGGGCATCTGTAGTCCCAGCTACTTGGGAGGCTGAGGCAAGAGAATTGCTTAAGCCCAAGTTTGAGGTTGCTGTGAGCGGTGATCCCATGGCACTCTTCTGAGGGCAAGACTCTTATCTCAAAAAATAAATAAATAAATAAATAAAATTAAAGGAGTTAATGTTTTTGGACTTTGCAAGTGCCTGTTTTAGAACATTGAATATCTAACCCTTTAGGCAGAGTATAAATACATGGTACATGCCCAGTTTGTTATTTTTTCCTTTCTATTTCTTCATAAATAGAAAGCGATTCTCTTGCTTAAGTTGATTCTCTTGCCTCAGCCTCCCAAGTAGCTGGGACTATAGGTGCCCACCACAACGCCCAGCTATTTTTAGAGACAGGGTCTCACTCTGGCTCAGGCTGGTCTCCAATTTGTGAGCTCAGACAATCCACCTACCTCAGCCTCCCACTGTGCTAGGATTACAGGCGTGAGCCACTGTGCCCGGCCTAAAATTTTTTTTAAACAGTAACTCTAATTATTTAAGAAAAATTAAGTGGGAATTTTTTTTTACAATCAATGGACACAATTTTCAAATCTGACCCATCTTTTCCCAAAAATCTCTTTTGGGAAATAGAATATGTACATATATACATTATATATTTTGTAATATATAATGTACACATATACACACACACACACACATCTTTTCTCAAAAATCTTTTCCCAAAAGATTTTTTATGTTAAAAAATCTGTTAACATGTATGTGTGTATATATATATGTACATACATATTACACATTTTATAACATATAATGTACATATATACACACATATATATGTTAACAGATCCATACACACACACACACACATTCAAAGACTGAAAATACATTTTTAAAATGAGGTTCTTAAACTACATACAAACGAAACACTCAAAGTGAGTAAAATGAAACTAACGCAGTTAAACTCTCAGAATTAAATTTTCTTGGCATGAATGCTAAGCTCTGGGAGCTACTTCACACACATAAAGTGAAGCCTGATCCTTAGTTATTGTAGGGCACATTATCAAATGCTAGAGTATCTCACTATTAACATCCAAAGTAATTCACACGGAATGAGAGTTACTTTCACCTAAATCAAAGCACATTCTGCTGCGCAAAACTAAAATTTTAAATTGCTCGATCTGTGGGGGGCAGGGGAATGAGGGAGCAGGGAGAGGGGAGGAGGGAGGAAGTTGGGGGCTCACAGTGTATGGCACATGTCCCGAGGGCAGGACACAATTATAAGAGAGACTTTACCTAACAAATGCAATCAGTGTAACCTAATTCTTTGTACCCTCAATGAATCCCAAACAATAAAAAAAAGAAATTTCTCAATCAATAACGTGCCAGTTTCATGATCTTTACATTACATAATTATTTTCAAAAAATGTCTAATATCAGGGGCGGCACCTGTGGCTCAAAGGAGTAGGGCGCTGGCCCCATATGCTGGAGGTGGTGGGTTCAGACCCAGCCCTGGCTAAAACTACAAAAAAAAAAAAAAGTCTAATGTCCTCCCAGAACCTTTTTCTAGCATGTTATCTATTGATTATCCCAGAGAAACATTCTATCACAGAAATTTGTTTCCTGGAAATTTCAACTTGATCTTCAAAAACTTTGCTCTGAATATTAACATCCCAGTATCCCATATCAAATGTTCAAGGCAAAGAAACGGACAATAATTTATTATTTAAAAAAGAAAACCGAGGTTTGGTCAGTAAGGGCAAAGATTTAAAGAAGCTACAATAATTAAGTATACTATCATATAATCAGTTATATTAAACCTGCAGAAATAGGAGTTTTTCCTGGTGATGAGACAGTACAAATAGAGGAAGAGTCAAGGATAAACAGGCAAGCAATTCTACAAGGCAGGCTCACCATTTACCAGCTACGACAAAGAAAAAATAAGAGGATAGAACTTCTTCTACTCAAGAATGATGAGGGCAGTACCTGTGGCTCAGTGAGTAGGGCACCCGCCCCATATACCAAAGGTGGTAGGTTCAAACTCGACCCCGGCCACACTGCAACAAAAAAATATCCAGGCATTGTGGCGGGTTCCTGTAGTCCCAGCTACTGGGGAGGCTGAGACAAGAGAATCACCTAAGCCCAGGAGTTGAAGGTTGCTGTGAGCTGTGATGCCACAACACTCTATTAATGGCAATAAAGTAAGACTGTCTCTAAAAAAAAAGAATGGAAAACAGCTCACTGATAAACTATTCAATCCTAAAGCAGAGTACAAAGTCTCCAGATAAAATCTAGTTGGTTATAATTATCTCTTAAAGATATAAACTGGTTTATCTTAAACATTCAATTCCCCCTTCAAAGCTCGTGACAAAATTAAATTAGGTATCATTTATTGTCAACTATCTCACTAACACAAACACCTAAGGCAATTGCAAATTTCATTTTTCAATGTCCAAGTTTAATTTCAACAGTAGTTTTCAAAATCCTAAACTCATCTGGATTTTATACTTGTATAAACAGCTTACATATATACTTCTCATTGTATCTTAAGAGGGAGAAATCTGTTTTAAGCTCTGCAGTTATTACAGTCATCTATAGTTTAAAGACTATAATTAACTTTTACAGGAAATACAACTGGAAAATCTTAGACTATAACTAAATGGAATCAACAAACTATGTTGCCTAAAAGCAAAGATTTCCAAGGTACCAGAGGCAAAAGCAAAATTCCATACTTTACCAATTCTCTCCCTTCTCCACCCCACAACAAACCACCTCCAAAAAGAATCTCCTCCGCCAGAAATAAAATGAAAAAATGGAAAAGGGGGGAAGACTTCAACAACTGAAACAATTTTTTTAAATAATAAAAAATTTACTGCATTATATCCATAGCTATACAGAGGTTGACTTATTGTGTCTGAAGTAATGCAAATTTCAGCCTGCAGAAAAATTAGGTCTAAGTGTGACAAATCTGACATTCAAAACAGTTGTTTTCTTCCAATTATATTACCAATTCCTTGTTCCAACTGGCTAACACTTTATTTTGTAGAGACAGAGTCTCACTCAGTTACCCTGGGGTATTGCCAAGTGGTCATAGCTCACAGCTCAAGCAATTTTCTTGCCTCAGCCTACTGAGTAGCTGAGACTGCAGGTGCCCTCCCCAAAGTCTGGCTATTTTTTTTAGAGACGGAGTCTCCCTCTTGCTCAGGCTGGGCTCGAACTCCTGAGCTCAAGCAATCCTCTCCCTACCCTCCCACCCCCTCCCCATTCCCCACTTAACAGATTATAGGCATTAGCCACCGCACCCGGTCCTAGGCCAGCACTTCAATTAATAAATTGGTTCAGGCTTTTGGCTGTGGTGTGTGACTTGGTTCAATGGAGTTCAAGATGGTGATGAATTTAAGGTATGAACCATATGAAAATAAACTGGTTCAGGGAAGTAACCAAATACTGACTTTTAAAATAAATAATTTTCAAGATGCAAGATTTAAAATGTATTCTCATGTCAAAAATCTTCAAAGAGGGCAGCACCTGTGGCTCAAAGGAGTAGGGCGCCGGCCCCAGATGCCAGAGGTGGTGGGTTCAGACCCAGCCCCAGCCAAAAACTGTAAAAAAAAAAAATAAAGAAATTATTAAAAAAAAAATCTTCAAATAAATTACTTAAATATGTTTCCAAAGACTTTAAATCTTTTAAATTATCAAGCATTAAGTTACTGAATGGCAAAATAAAGACCTTGCTTTAAAAAAGCAAACTAGGCTCGGCACCTGTGGCTCAAGCGGCTAAGGCGCCAGCCACATACACCTAAGGTGGCGGGTTCGAATCCTCAGCCCGGGCCCACCAAACAACAATGATGGCTGCAACCAAAAAATGATACTCGCTTGAGCCCAGGAGTTGGAGGTTGCTGTGAGTATGATGCCATGGCACTCTACCCAGGGGGATAGCTTGAGGCTCCGTCTCAAAAATAAAAATAAATAAAAATAAAAAAATAAAAAAGCAACCTAAAAGTTTGAATAGTATTTGAATTTAAGTTTTGGGCTATCAATACCTCCAAGCATCTTAGGCAACTCTTAACCTTTGTCTCAGTTTCGTAATCTATAAAACAGGAAAAACTTCAAGGATGGGTAGTTAATTAAATTAGTCAGGATTAAATGCTAGCAAACTGCTTTGAAGTGACTTTATGTTGTTCTCAGTTCTCCTACTTAGTAAAACCACAGATGTGAAAACATCTGGAATTGCTATAGATAGTAACATCTGGAGGCTCACAGCGGTTAAAAAGATGATCTCTATTTACAAGTTTCTAAGTCAACGTTTATTGAATAACCCCGTAAGATTACAAGATGCACTGCAATGAAAAATTTTTAGGTGTATCTCCTTTTAGTTTCAAAGATACCTACACTTACCTACATGCTCAAAACAGACTATTACACAGAACTCTCAGAGCATCTTTAGAGGTCTTGGCACAAGACAATTCTATGTAAGATGAACAAGCTGTTACTGCTATTCTCAGGATTCTAAACTGTCAATCAAGGTAAGCTCCATCACAAATACACCCTCCAAAAAGTACTAGCCCCTACTGAGAACCTATTAAAGTACTTCCTTCTAAGCCATCTGTCCAGGAAAGCTCTATTAAAACACCCAGAATACAGTTGCTCTCCTGTCTAGAGAAGCTATGAATAACCATAAAACACTAAAATACATTAACAGTCTACATTTTCCATTTCAAACGCTGTTCAGCTATCCAGTAAATCTATTCCAATATCTAGGTTGAACACAAAACCCGTATATAAGTAGGTAAAAAAATGCAGCTCAACCAAAGACTAACATTTTGTTTTCAAAGAAGGAAAAAAATACATAGATAGAACAGGCTCAAGAAAAGGGGAAAAGCTAAAAAAGAAAAAACAAAGCAGGTTAGGCTGGGGGAAATGTACATGTAAATGATTCCCTGATGGAGGACCTATTCAATTAAATTTTTTAAAACAGGAATTTAAATTTGCTCATTGAACTACAAACAAAATTACTCAATGGTCTGCTTACTGAACCATTATACAAACACTATGAAAATGTAAGTATTAAGTATTTCTAAATCTAGCTTGAAGGATCCAAAATTAATCTTTTATATTCCAGTAGAAAAGGACATTACATAAATTTCAATGAGGAAAAAGTAGAATATTATATGAGCCTAAGGCTAAAAGTGTGAAAGCAAAGAACAATGAGAAGGAATTATTTTGAGGATAAATAACAGGAAACCAAAGAGTTTCTCCCCCCTCAACCTTTCTGCTTAGGCCATGAGGGATGTTCTTTACGTACTATTAAGTATACTATTTGGGAAATAATTTCTAATCAGTGTGTCAAAACCTCTTCACAGGGCGGCGCCTGTGGCTCAATGAGTAGGGCGCTGGCCCCATATACCAAGGGTGGCAGGTTCAAATCTAGTCCAGGCCAAACTGCAACAGCAACAAAAACAGCTGAGTGTTGTGGCAGGTGCCTTTAGTCTCAGCTACTTGGGAGGCTGAGGCAAGAGAATCGCCTAAGCCCAGGAGTTGAAGGTTGCTGTGAGCTGTGACGCCACAGCTGAGGGTGACAAAGTGAGACTCTTGTCTCTAAAAAAAAAAAAACAAACCAAAAACTCTTCACAAAAGGAAAATACTAGACTCAATCTCTAGATTGCAGCCTGTTCAAATATATGGAGTACATACTAAATTTCAGGTCTTTCACATCTACTGCCAATTATTAGTAACTATGGAAATAGGATGAGGCTGCTTTAAGGTTCTGGGCAATGGGATAGGAGAGGAAAATTGCCAGGAAGGCTAGAAAGATAACTCCATTTGACTTAAGCTTTATTAAGTATTACCTAAAAAGTTTAAATTCTTCAGAAAGGTATATAAAACTCAAATACTACCCTTCAGAATTAATATGAAAAAAGTATCACCTGGCCATGATTTTTTTCTTTCTTTTTTTTTTTTTTTTAAAAAGACAGAGTCTCCCTCTCTCATGCAGGCCAGAGAGCAGTAGCATTGTCATAGCTCATGCAACCTCCAACTCCTAGGCTCAAGTGATTCTCCTGTCTCAGCCTCCCCAATAGCTGGGACTACATGTGCAGTAGTAGCTACTGATTTTTCCAGAGATGGGGGTCTCACTCTTGCTCAGGCTGCTCTTGATCTCTTGAGCTCAAATGATCGTGCCTTGGTCTCCCAGACTGCAAGGATTACAAGTGTGAGCCACGGTGCTAGCCTGTTTACTGATTTTTTAACTGACCCATCCAGATTTATACTTAATAGGACACTCAGGAAGCATTTGCTTAATGAATGAAGGAACTTTAAAACTAGGAATGCCTCTAGACCTGCTGTCTATAAATACAGAATAGCAACAGAATACAAACTCCAGCCAAAGTTACTTTATTGAGTAAAATACTGGGAATGAGGGCTGGTGAGAGCATTCTAGGGGGAAGCTCACTTACCCTGCATTTATTTTCAACATAAAGTTAAAGACCATTACTGCCACAACTAAATAAAACTAAATGAACTAAATGAAAAGTTCCTTCATTCATTAAGCAAATGTTTACTGAGTGTCCGATTAAGTGCCAGTAACTTAATAAATACACCATAGAATGTTACTAAAAAGCAATAAATGTAGTAGGCCTAATGATGAACAAATGACTGATCCTATCTAGGAAATTTAGTCCACTGGGCAAACAAGAGTCTCTTTTAAATGTAGGTTGTGAGAGAAACACGATACGTAGTACAAAATAACCCATCACTCCATCAAGATGATTTCTCACCTTTATCACAAACTAATCAGCCAATTATAAATTTATTAGCACTGACAATGAACCAATAATTAACATCTCATCCTACTGACTCTTTTAAAAAAGGGTTTATCTTCAATAACCACCCCAAATTACAGAATATTTATTTGACCCACACTTTTCTTGGGTAGAGTAATTTGAGAACAAATGTATTGAAAACTTAAAGAGGCACTTTCAACTCTTTGAAGAATTAATCAGGGGAAAATTCTCATGCCTACGCTATTAAAATATCTCCAACTTAAGTCACTATTTAACCCAAACTTCTGAAGTACAAATGCTTTGTTTATAGCTTTCCTTAGTTATTAAAACAGTTATGTTCAGGGCATCTTTTTAAACTGGTGTTTTTCCCTATATTTTGACACTGGTTGAACTCTTTTTACACACACACAAAAGGAATGCCTAAGCCTCCAGCTTCTGAAAATAACATCTGGTATGTGCACATAACAAAAAAACTTGAGAGAATGCCCTCATTTTCCTTTAAAACCTTTTTTTTTTTGCATTTAAAACTAGAATGCCTTTAGGAACAACTAGGTAGAAATCATCTTTACTTTATTAGGAGATTGCTATTTTCAACATTTACCTTAACCCCCCACACGAATTTATCTTCTAAGGGGGCTTCCTGTCTCTTCCCAAAACTAGATCACAGAGGGTACTTCTAAAACGTAATGATCTGTTTCTCAGCTAATACATTTCAAAAGCTCCAATTCTCTACAAAGATATAAATGTTGCTATCCTCAAAACCTTAAGGATTTCTCTAATATTTTTAAAAACTGTTCTGATAAGAACAGGTGTCTTTATTACTATAGTTGTACATCAATGGGTTCTCAAACTGTGGTCCTGGACCCCTGAGAATTTCCAGGACCCTTTCAGGAGGTCCAGAAGGTCAAAAATATTTCCATAAATACTATTAAGATGGTACTTTTATTGTTTGCTCCTATTCTCTCACAATCATGCAATGGAGTGTGCCAGAGGCTACATGATGTGTCATTATTTCAATAGACTGCAGAAGCATATATGAGAACCCAGTTGTCTCTTATAAAGCTAAACAAAAAGAATTGAAAAAAAGTAAATTGATGAAATTCTTCTCACTAAATTTTTGTTTTGAAAAACATTAACAGGTAACAGGTCTGTTGTTATACATAAGTAAATTAATAAATACATAGATTAACTTTTCCTCAGTTTTAATTTCCAATGAGAAATATCAGTAAAAATAAGCCATACAAACAAAGGCTCTTTGGGTTCTCAGTTTTTTTTAAGAATACAAAGTAGTCCTAAGAAAAGTGTAAGAACCTCTGCAGTACACAATTATATAACCTAAAACACAGTGCCTTCCATAGATAAGAAGCTCAAGTTAATTCTGAAGTACAATTACTTCTTACCCCTTCTAATCTTGTTGAGTTCTATATCTCCTTGTTAAAGCATGGTGCAGTATAAAGCCAGCCTATTCTAGGCTCCATTAATGGGCTTTAGATATTTAATTATTCATTCCTGTTTATAAAAATGCTTTGACCTGTAATACCAACTATTACTTGAATAATGTATAGGAGTTTCTTCAAGTTTTCACGAAAAATGACCTTGTTCATCCTAACAGCTTCCTGTGAAGTAAATGCTAAGCATTACCCTTTTTTTTTTAACAGATGACATAATGAAACTGATACTCAAAACAGTACTCGTCCAAGGATGTACTGCTAACTGGTACAGCCTAGGATGTTGGTCTTTTGCAATTTGCTTGGCTGTCTCACTGTGGTGTAACTGCAAGCTCAAAAAAAAAAAAAAAAAAAAAAAACAAGGACATTACTTTTATTGTCCTAATGCCCAACTAGGGATTTTTTCCCCTCCTTAATAACTCAATACCCAGTCACAGCATTATTCAACACATTGGCTAACCTTTTGTTTCCCTACAGAAAAATAATAAAATTCAAGAGAGTTGGAGAAAAAAATACCATAATACGAAACACTCCAAGATGCTAAATCATGATCGTTAAAGACTCACAGATTTACTAATCATTTAATTGCTAAAATAACAGGCAGGCAAGAACAAGATCAAGCTTAATAGAGTAATGCTGGATTACATGAACAAAAAGATGCCAACAAGTTAAAATGGAAGGCCCCCATATTATGTGTTCAATTCAGAGTGTGGAAAGAAGAAAAACCCACACAAAGTTGCAAAACTACTGGTTTTACAAATCCAAGTTAGTGAATAGAATCACCCTGCAAACCAATATCAGGCAAACTGTTTCAAGATGCAAAGATAACATCCTACCCCTTGGACAGAAATCACCCTTCATCATGGCTAAGGGTACCAGTTTGTTCCTGCTTTCGGCACGAGTTTCTTTCATGCTCCATTTTAACTTAAGTTTCTCAAGAGATGCTCAATTTTCTGCATCTCTTTTTCAGTCAAGTAGACCCCTTGACTGATAAAGGCAAGTCTGACTCAGAACAGGATATCTGCCACTTGCATATTTCTTTTTTTCTTTTTAGATACATGTGTCCAGTGAAGCCATTTTAAAGTTTGATTTGATTTTACCTTAGAAAAAGTCATAAGCGTGCTAATAGTCCATTTTGTATTCCTATAGTCTCCTACTGATGACCAAGAGTAATCTCACCATTCCTCCTGAGGTATGCTTTTCCTAATGTTTACTTTGGTCTTTTTTCCCCAAAAATTCATTTTGGAAAAAAAATAAGTTATAGCTTCACACCTATAGCTACAGTGACAGCTAAGGTACCACTAACCAATCTGTTAGGCAGTGCATCTGTTGTTCCATACTCAACACTCACTGTTATATACACATGCATAGGTAAGAGCTCGTTGATACAAGTTTCTGCATCCTCACAAAAGGATTGCCATACTGCACTGTGAAACCTATTAACTACTTAATTTTTTAATTCTTCATACAGAAAAAGATAATTGACTTTACAAAGGCAAGTAAAACATCAAATGTCTAAGCGCTCCAAGAAACCGGATATTTCTATTTCTTATCCTAGAGTACAGATTTCTTTGTGGTGCTAATCACGTTTTTCTCCAAGGACATAATCACCATTTAAGCAGTAACCTGTCAAAAGTATGAAGGCATTCTCTGAACTATCTTCCTAGCTCCGGCTCACAATGAGAAATGTCAGAGCTAAATCGTACCATTGCTGGTCTTCTGTGATTTCTTCAAATGAGCTTAAGATTTTTGAAGTGAACAATTCAAATTTTACACTACAACGCAAGCTACCAGTGATCACTTCAAAGCTAATAAACAAAGACTCTAGCGGCGGCACCAGGGCCCTACCAGGAAGTAATCAAAGCAGTGTGGCCGGTGCGATCCTAAGTCGCTAGAGCAGACAATGAGAGGGCACCGGGGCTTCCACCGGGGCCGGCAGGAGGAGTTAAAATGCTTCAGCTACTCGAAAGCATTACATAAACGTATTAACTGTTTTACAGCACATGTGTGCGGGTATCCCAACGCAATTTCAGACAACCCAAAAGCTCTGAAAATCAAACTCGAGCGGCCCCTCCAAAGCAGCTGTTGGCTCGATCTCTGAGCTTTTTCACCCGCAGCCTGTTTGCAAACTTCACCCCTCCTTGGCCGAAGAAAGACTCTGACCCCGGCCGCGGAGCTTCCCAGCGCCTCTCCGGGCTTCGGGATGCCCGAACCTGTGAGGAAGGGAAAGAAAGCGGGGCCGGGGCAGTCTGCAAAGAGGGGCCCCGCACGACCGGCAGCCCAGACAAAGCTGCGTCCGAAGAGCGGCGCTTTTCCTGTCGGGTCAGCGAAGGAACGCAACTGGGGCCCCGCCACACGTGCAGCAGCCCCACTGGGGCCGACACCCGCCCCCACAGCCTCCAACCCGGCAACACCGGCGAGCTCAGCCCCCCGGGCACGGCAGGGCGGGGCAAGGGGCGCGAGCCGCAGGCCAGGGTCCCCGCCCGCCGCTGCCCCCACGCGCTCGAGGCCTCCCGGACTCCCGCCTCTCGAGGGCCTCTCCTTCACCCGGCCGGCCGTCGGGCCGCAGGAAACAAAGGAGCCGCCGCCGCTCTTGCCTGTGTCCGGCTTCACCGCGTACCCCTATCCAGCCCGCCGGGCCCGGCTCGCCTTAATACCTCTCCCAGTCCGCGCGCCGGGCGCCCGCGGCCCCTAGACGGCAGGCCGGGCAGAGCCGGGGCCTCGGGTGCGCGGCCGGGCCGGCCCGTGGCCGCACTCACCGCTGCAGCACCAGGACGACGGGGAGCCGTTGGGGAACTTGGCTGAGTCTGGAGCGATGCAGACGCTGGAGCTCAGGTGTGGACACTCCATGACCACGAGGAGGGCGGCGGGGAGAACTGAGGCTCCGGGACCGGGCGAAGTGAGGGCGGAGGAACTCCGGAGGCTCCGTCTGAGGTCTCTCCTAGCCGGGCGTTCGGCCGACGGCGGCTGCGTCCTGAGCCCTTGCGTCAAAGAAAGCAAGGGTTTCCGGGCGCCGGGTTTTCCTGTCCGCCGTCTCTCGGCTTCCCGCTCCGGAGAACGTATAAGTCCGAGATCCGGGTTATGCAGCCAACCTGGGACTGGAGGCTTCCGCCTTCCCAGGCCCGCCCCGCCCCGCCCCGCCCTCGGGCCGGCCCCGCCCCATACCCGCCCCCGTCCGCTCCCGCTGGGCGGGTCCTGGTGCGCACCAGCCGGTGGCGCAGAGTCAGGCTGCGCTCCGAAGTGACTTTCCCAACTCCGCCACCCCGGCGGCTGAGGCTTCCCCTAGAACCCACCCGGAGGGAGAGGCGCCAAGCCGGGTCACCCCGGGGCCGGTGCGCTGCGTTTACTGCGGTCGGGCAGAGGGGACTGATCCTGGGTGGTGTGTGGTGGTCTGACTACAGCGGGCTACACGGTAGAAAATCTGGCAAAGTGTGAAGAAGAAAATGAAAACCACTCGAGCGCACAGGCCCTGTTGCCCCCATTTTACACATGAGTCAGGTCGGAGAGGTTAAGGACCTGTTCCTGGGAGCCCGGTGGGTTTCGTGGGTCCTAGGGCAGTCCTGACTTTATGTTCTCGCCCGTGGCCTTAGCTAGCCATCTTGATGCTGCGTGTCTGGGCTCACAGGGGCGCCCATGAACCTGGTTTCAAACCCTCTTACTGTGACTTACCATCTGCATTCCCTAGCTACGTTGTCGGACCTTCATACCTCACCACCGCTGGAAGTTTAAGTGGGATAACCCTAACCTGTACTTGCTGAAGGTCCCCATTACCAGGTGATTAAAAAAGGGAAGGGACCTAACATTTGTTAGACACCTACTGGTGTCTCCCCGCAAGCACCTTACAGACAATACCTCATTTAAACCTCAGAACACCCTAACAGCTGCTGTTGCCATCCCCTTTTTACCACAGGGGAAACCAAGTCTGTAATTTGCTAATCTAATCCATGCCAAGATTGGATGCCTGCATCTCTTCTTTGTAGAAAAGAGTTGAGGGAGATAGGAAACCTCAACCAGTGGCTTGGGCGGCTTTATAACTGAGCGAGCCTCGATCTGACTGAGGCAGGGCCTGCAAAAAAGTCCGGGGTTGTAACAAGCATTACCTCAAAGTTGGGGCTCTTTGCAAAACCCGGCGAAGGAGCTACGGGGCCCGGAGGCGAGCAGAGGGAGGAGGAAGACGTATGTGGCAATCCTGCAGACAGGGCGAGAGAAGGAAGGTCAGGAAATGATTAACCGGGCGGGCAGTGGGTTAGAGCAGGGAACCTCCCCATAGTCCGCTCCTACAGCAACCCAGAGACGGCCTCTTGTTCGCTTCTCACTGGTTCCCACGCCACAAGTCGGGTCCTTCTGCTCAGTCCCCTACCTGCTGGTGTGGGCCCACCCGGGGCATCTCTGCTCACCCTTTCCTATAGTATTTTGGATTCCAGGGTCAAAGATCTGTGGCTTTCCAAGTTTTGCTGCTAGAGCCAGCCTCGATCCTGTGATTTTATGACAGTGAGGAGTTGTGGCAAGTGCAGCTACCTAGGAAGTCAGTAGAGTATGCGTTCCAATCGTAGCTCTACCTCCTACTTAATAGCCAACCTTAGCAAGTGTTTCTAGTCCTTCCAAGCCTTTTTCTGCATCTGTGAAGCTGAAAATAATACTTAATCTCGTAAGGAAGATAGGAGAACTCATGATGATTGCCAACACCTAGTAGGTACCCAATGAATTATAGCTTAAGAAAAAACAAAAGCCAGCAGATGAGGGCTGCTTCTGGGGCAGAAAGAAGAGGATGTACAATATCTGGGCTGGGTGCGGGTGGCTCACGCCTGTAATAGGGAGGCTGAGGCTGAATAGTTGCTTGAGGTCAGCAGTTAGAAACCAGCCTGAGCAACATAGCAAACTCTACAAAAAAAAAAAAGAAAGAAAGAAAGAAAAAACAACAACAGAAAAATTAGCCAAGCACGGTGATGCATGCCTGTCGTCCCAGCTTCTCTGGAAGCTGAGAGAGGCTAAGGCAGGAGAATTGATCATTTGAGCCCAGGAGTTTGAGGGTGCAGTGAGCTATGATGGTGCCCCTGCATTCTACTCCGGCAACAGAGAAGAGACTCTGCCTTACTACTACTACTACTACTACTATCCAACCTTTGCTCAAACTCGTTCACCCATTTTCTCCCGCAATCTATTTTATCTTCGAGGTTGGCTTAACCAACCTTCTTGGTTCTCTTCTGGACCCCTACTCCCAGTTAGTATCCATAGTTCCTTCTTGAACATGAAGCATGACCTGCCTCTTGCTTTCATACTAGTATGTAATATTTCCTGTTTCATCCTCTCAGAGACTCCATTTCCTAATCCCCTAGACTTCAGATTATACATCACTTCCTCAGGGAGCCTTTCTACCCCAGGTTACCTCCCAGTATGTGATGCCCTTGTCTGCCCCCACACCTGCCTTTTAAAAACACTCTTCATACATGTAATTATTTGTTTAATGTCTGTCTTCCCCTTGTAGGTCTATAAGGGTAGCAAACAGGTCTGCCTGGTTTCCTGCTGCATTTCTAAGATGACATACAGAACACGGAGGGCATCCAGTAAATAAGTGTTCAATAAATGAATGAGCAAATGGTGGGTTAGCAGCGTCTACCCTGGGCAGGAGCTCAGAAAGTGGCACAATATATGCTAAGTGTCTGTCCCCTAGAGATGATCTCTAAATTTCCTTTCAGTTCTGACTTTGTGTTTTTAATGAGATCAGGAAGGTGAAAGTACCTTGTAAGGTGTAAAATAAAAGACCCACCGGAGCAGGGGCTCTACTTTAATTATCCCTAATTCAATAGTCTCCAGAGGACAGACTGTATCCAAAAAAAGCTGGACAAAATCAAAGAGGCCCTCCCAGGGCTTTTGCTAGATTTCCCTAACCAGCGAGCTTTCCTGTGTCTTTGAAAGTTTTCATACTATGAAAAAAAGGGGTGGGGGAGGGGCCCGCAGTGAGTAAATGTGTCAAACAGGGCGGTGGGGGAGACTAAGGGGCACACTGGGAAATCTGCCTGTTCAGTCCCTTGTTTCTTCAGCTGCATTTAATACAGCGTTTGCTTTTTTGTTCTTGGCGGCGTCCCTTTGGCACTGAGGAGCTCTGACTTACATACCAGTGTGCCCTAATGGTGATGAGCTAGCCTCCAGCTCCCGAGCTCACTCCTGAATGCTTAGCTGCCCAGATTCCCCACTCTGCTCTCTGGAAATCCGGGAATGGGAGGCAGGGGTCCGGGTAAAACCTACCTGTTCCTAAAGTTTGCATTTCTCGGAGGAGAAGAATGCACAATTTCAACCATAGTATGAAATATTCCTCTCTTAAGGATAGACTGTATCCAGGGTGGCCATAAAGTTCTATTTTAAATTGCACACAAACTTTATGGCCACCATGTAGAGGAGGAGGATCTTGGGGAGGAAGAGGCATATGGCATGGGAACCACGTCAGGAAAGGTCTCAGGCTTGCCAGGACCTTCCTAAAACCTTAGGCTTAAGACTTCTGGCAGAATCAAGGATCCTGAACCAAAAATAACAAAGCAGACCAAGCCCTGGGGAAAACTAGCTCTGACTGTCATCACTCAGATGAGAGGCTCACCAGGAACCCTGAGAGAGCTGGTTTAATTATTTACTGTAGATAATTTTCTAGGAGCATAGCCTCCCTGGGAAACCAAAGTTAGATCAAGAGGAGGCTTGGTAAATACTCAGAAGTGTTGGGAGAGTTGGCGGGGAAGGCGAGCGGGCAGCTGCTGCCCAGGGACTCTTCCATCCCCTGGTGTAATTTCCCTAGCAGCACATATCTCCTTGCTTGTTTACTTGTTTATCTATTGTCAGTCTCCATGAGAACAAAGACCTTGCCATGCCTGTTGATTGCCTGATTTCCAGCTCCTGGATTACAGCCTGGTACATGGCAGACCCTCAGTAACTATTTGTTGAATGACTAAATAAATGAAGGGGGGTGGGTGTAGGTGCCAGCCAGCCAGTACTCACTTCCCCACTCAGGAACACTGGCAGTGTCATTCTCCCCACTTCTTTCCATTCGCCCCTGTCACATCATCTACCTGCTCAAAATTCTCCTTGCCTGTTTCTGGTAGGATAAAATCCAACACCCACTGCTGTTGCAGGCAGCAGGTCCCTCCCTTTTTTGCCAGGTTTATTTTGGGGGGGGGCCGGGGCTGGGTTTGAACCCACCACCTCTGGCATATGGGGCCGGTGCCCCACTCCTTTGAGCCACAGGCACCACCCAGGCCCCTCCCTTTTGCTCAAGTTTTTTTTCCTTTTTAAACTGTTTCAGCTGTACCTTAAGTAGCTCTCTCATTATAGAAAATGTGCTTTCTTACACCTCTGTTTCCTGCCTCTCTTCCCTTTTACCTGGCCAGCTCTTACTCCTTCCCCAGGAAGCCTTGTAGCCTCCTCAGGGAAGCCCTCCATGGCTCCCTTCTCAGACTCCTAAGACCTCCCGGACTGCCACCACCACCACTAGTTTCATCCTATCCCTGCGGCTTGTCACAATGTGCTGTTATTTTCTATTCACATTTCAGTCTCCCTTGGGAATAGGTGTTTTTCTGTTCATCTGTGGGTTCTCAGCACCTACTCCAGCAATAGCAGACATTTAAAAATGATATCTGTTGACTGAATTTTGTTGAAAGTGCCCCTTTGGGAAGTGATTACATCAATAATTACATGAAATAGTCCCTTAGATATTCAAAGAAAGGACCCCGACTAAGAGCAGAAACTGAGCCAGCCATGATCCACACCTGTAATCCTAGCACTCTGGGAGGTGAGGCAGGTGGATTGCTTAAGCTCAGGAGTTCAAGACCAGCCTGAGCAAGAGCAAGACCTCATCTCTACTAAAAATAGAAAAAGCAGGGCATTGTGGTGGGCTCCTGTAGTCCCAGCTACTCAGAGTTTGAGGTCGATATGAGCTATGACGGCACCACGGCCTTCAATCCCAGGAAAAAAGAACAGAAACTTACATTTATTGGGTCTCAACTAGGTGCCAGATACCATGTTAAGTGTTCATTTCTTCTCTAAACCCCACAACACACCTGGGAGGTAGATAGTACCACCTCCATTTTACCGATGAGAAAATATAAACTCAAAGAAGGTTAAATAGTTGCACAAACTTACATAATTAGTAAGTTTGTCTTACTAATTGGACTTTTATCAAAGGAGGTGAAGTTTTTCACCCCTCATACATGGTCATGTACATGATTTTGCAGTATTATGTAGGGAAAGCTAAGGTTCCTAATAAAGGGGCGGTGCCAGTGGCTTAGTCAGCAGGGTGTTGGCCCCATATACCAAGAGTGGTGGGTTCAAACCCGGCCCCAGCCAATCTGCAACAACAAAAAAATAGCGGGGCATTGTGGCGGGCACCTGTAGTCCCAGCTATTCAGGAGGCTGAGGCAAGAGAATCGCCTAAGCCCAGGAGTTGGAGGTTGTTGTGAGCTGTCTACCATGGACAATAAAGTGAAACTCCGTCTCTACAAAAAAAAAAAAAAAGTCCCTAATAATGGAGACTCTTGGGTACCACAGGACACAGAAGAGCCTTCTGAAAAACTGAAGAAAGAATCATTCATATTCAGTGCCTTTGTAATATTTATTATGTCATCAACATTTATTATGTCATTTATTATGTCATCAACATCTCTTTTTTTCTTTCACTCCCTTGTCCCAGGCGAGAGTGGCATGGTATAAGCCTAGCTCACAGCAACCTCAGACTCCTGGGTGCAAGCCATCCTCCTATCTCAGCTGGACTATAGGTACCTGCCACTACGCCTGGATAATTTTTCCATTTTTAGTAGATATGGAGTCTTGCTTTTGCTCAGACGGGTTTCTCTCGAATTTCTGAGCTCCAGGGATCCTCTCACCTTGACCTCCCAGAGTGCAGGATTATAGCCACCACACCCAGCCTGTCATCAACACCTTAATTTATATTGCTTTCAACTCTTTTTTCTTTATCACTGAATTCTCCTTTTATTAAGGAAATGACAGGGTTTTCTTGTTTAAAGACCCACTTTGCAGATAAAGCACTGACCAATTAAGCAAAACAGTGCGGATTTAGCACCAAATAACTCTTGTCAGTGAGTGAATGAATCCCTCCACCCACCCAGTCTCCTTCTGTCAAGTCAGGGGGCTGAACTGAGTGATCACCAAAGCCTTTCCAGAGTGAGCGTCCAGCAATCGTGATAGCTCAAGGCCATCACCCATGGCAGAGGCAAGGCCATTGATGTATACCGTGGCACAGACTGCTGTCAACACCAAATTTGTTTTCATTTCCTCCTAGTTTCACAACTAAAAGTTTCTCAGCTTCCCTTTTAACGAGGTGTGGCCGTTTTAGTCAATGGAGTCTGAATAGAAATCACAAGGATCAGCCTTGACTGGTACTGTGGACAACAGTCTGTGACAAACATACTTGAAGGTCCAATTTTAGTTAGCATTAACACCGGGAAGAAATGGGGGAAATACATTAGATTAGACCCAGGAAGAAGCCTGGGGCTTCCAGGCTCCTAGTCTGTGCTTTCCGTGTTCCCTTGTCAAACATTCATTTATGTCTTCAGCACATCTTCTGTGTTCTCCTGCCAGGTCCCAGGCACTGAAGATACAAGAACCTAAAGCTCAAAAGCAGTGTAATATCACTCACTTCCTTCCCCTCTCTCATTAGTTGCCTGGTTGGACTTCAGAACGTGCGCATTTCAGTCAATGTGCTGTGTACACTTTGACTTTTAATTGTGACAATGACATCAAATGTAAGGGGCCCTCCTGGCCTCAAGCTTTGTGTGTGGTAGACCCTCAATGAGCGTCCGTTTCCTTGATTCCTTGGCAAATGGGAGGACTGATGTGGGAGGTGGGGGATGAGGGCTTGAAGTCATTGATTCTAGCACAGCTGGCACAGAGGTTAGAAGTTAGGTTTTTGTTTTTTTAGAGGGCTCTTAGCCAGATCATTCATTCAACAATTATCACTATCAAACTAGGCTTTCGGATATAAGAATGCACAACACACAGTTTTATCCTCAAAGGGATGAGGGAAGATACAAGAAAAACAGACCAGCAAAGAGGCAATTGCAACACGGTGTGATAAGTGCTAGGTGGGGAGTACAGGATGTTGCTTAGCCACAAACAAGGGGCAACTAACCCAGGCTGGTGCGTGGGGGAGGGGGGAGTGTCAAGCAAAGCTTCCTGGAGGAAGTGGCACGTGACCTGAGACTTGATTGAGCCCTCAGAGTTTGCCAGGTAAATTGGGGGAGAGGTGGGAAGGAGGGTGTATAGCGTCCCTGGCAGAGGGAACAGCATCTGCAAAAGGATTTGAGACTGCCAGCCTGGCTGCATCATCACGGGCAAGGGGATGGAAGGCTGAGAGACAAGGCTGGCAAGGCAAGATGGTGAAGGACTGCTGAAGGTCTACGATGGAGAACTGTCAACAGAGAAATCTGGGTCTTCAGGACTTTGACATTGTTCAGGGTTTTACTTTTCCCAGGTCCCAGGAGAGGGGACAAGGGGGCAAAGACACAAAGAGAAAGAGGAGAGAGAGAGTAAAAAAAGGAACTAACAATTGTTAAACATCTATAAGATGTTCAACTGCATTAGTCATCTGGGAAATGCAAATAAAAACCACCATGTGTACCTAGCCAGAAACAAACAGGCAGAGGTTAGAATGCAGATGTGGCTTTCCCCCACACTCAGGGCTTGTCACGCCCAGATTTCTCAGACTGTCCTTGAGGAGCTTACAGCTCACTGAGGAGGAGAGACTCAGATATTTTAAGAAGTGGATTTTAATGGAGAAAAGAATCCTAGACTGCATGAACCTCCATCCCTACTTTCCCCGTTCTTCCCTAACCTTAATCTAACCTGTCAATTCAGCTGTGCAGAGTATTTAACTAACCACAAAATGAATTTCTCAGACATCTAGAACATAGGTTTTCACAGTCCCAGACTCTTCTGTGAGATGCCAGTTGAATCAGAAAAGAAGCAGGGCTTTGGCTGGGGTCCAGCCTTACCATTGCTCTGCTGTGTGGTCTTAGGCCAGCAGCCCGGCCTCTCCTGAGCCTCCATCCATGAAATGGGAATAATAATCACTGCTTCCAAAATGGTGATTTCCCTGCTCTTAATGTTTGGAAAGAGAGAACAAAAATTCACATGTTACGATCAGCAGCATTCTCTGAAGTTGCCAACACCTATAATTTATACATTTTTGTAATCACACCAATGGTGATAAGCATATTTTATAATTAAATCATTGAGAAAGCTCTTCTGTGGCTGACCCAGATATAAATATTTTTTTGGCAGAAGCAGCAGGGGAAAAAAAAGTGTTAAACATTATTACCATGCAAAGAACAATGGTGGGAAAGAAAGGAAAGGGCCTGAGAGCCCTTTGGTTTTCCTCAGTTACCTGTGGAGCAGCTAGGGTCTTCTGGCCGGGAAATGGAGCCCCGAAAGACTTCATGGAAAATTGCACTTCCTAAGTGGCCTTGGAACAGAGTGATTAGAGAACTGGAAGGGTCAGGAGTTACAAAGAGGAGGAAGCTGGCCCTAGAGGGGTAACAGATTTGTTCAGCATAACAGAGTACTCTTGGCAACAGGGTGCTCCTTACTTGCTGGATTCTGTGCAAAGAGAAGCTGGAGAAGAGTTTCGTTTGGCCTTTTCCAGTGTGCAGAATGTGCAAGCTGGTTCTACTGGGGAAAGAGATGGCTGCAGAGGGGACAGCACAGAACGCAGCAGTCAGTACAGCAGGTCCCTCCATAAATAACCTCTAGACCCAAGCCAGTGAGCCCTCTAACGGCAGTGGTAGCCCACAGAGGAGGCACATGGGGAATTACATTAATCTGGTAAGTAAATGTGCATTAGTAGGCTTCCCGTAAAACTAAAGCTAGAAGGACATAGCAAGAACCTGGGAACAGCTGTTGGTGCTGGTCAGGGAAACCGGGGTGGCAGAAGAGAAAGGGAGAGAAATTACATTTCACTGTATACACCCTTTTATTCCTTTTGAGTTTTGCACCATTGGTTATTTTAAAAAGTTAATTATTCTTTAAAAATTAAAGCCTAATGTGATTCCCCACTCAGAGAAATGTGGACTGCAGTGGGAGGGGGAGAGCGGGTCTTTGCAGCCAAATCAGTTTGGGTTTGACTTCCAGCTAATCCTGCTATTTCCTAGCTGTGTTTCCTAAAACAGGTTACCAACCTCTTCTGAGTCTCATGTTACTCAGCTACAATGGGGATAACGATCTGCTTTTACCTGGCGAGGAAGGTGAGAAGTAAAAACATAACAATACTTAAGAGACTCACCATGCGCCAGGCAGTCCTGAATGTTTTCTCTCTGTGGATTGACTCATTTCATCCCCAGGGCAACCCTGCAGGAGGGATACTCTTCTTTTCTTCCTCCCTATTTTACATATGAGAAAACTGAGCCCTAGGGAGACAAAGGAACTTGCTTAGGGAGGCTGCCTACCCATCCTACCCAGCTCTTCCCACCGCCACTCAGCGGCCTTGAAATGTTAGCACCCTCTTCTTCAATAGGGAATTCTTCAAAATGCAAACATTTTCAAGATCCAAAGAAATGTTTTTCTCCTGGTGGGTTGTTGCAACATGACGCCAGGCTAGAGAGGGCAGTGCTGGTGAAGAGATGAGCGAAGCAGATAGAGAGGTTCAGTTCTAACGAAGGTAAGAATTTTGCAATCAGAGACTGCAGTGGAATCGTAGCATACATGCAAATATTGTTTAACATTTTATTTTTGTATTTTTTTTTTGAGACAGAGGCTCAAGCTGTCCCCCTG
>CAUYTI010159888.1:0-20183 GCA_963575145.1 Galago senegalensis
GGTCCCAGCTACTTGGGAGGCAGAGGCAAGAGACTCACTTGAGCCCAGGAGTTGGAGGTTGCTGTGAGCTGTAATGCCACGGCACTCTACCCAGGGGGACAGCTTGAGGCTCTGTCTCAAAAAAAAAAAAAAAAAAAGAAAATGGTGTAACCAAGCTCTGTTAAAATTCTATGTAAAGCAGAAGTAATAGGTAGATCAAGTAAAAGCCAGATGGATTGTCTCAGGAGTGACATGTGCAGGCTAGGAGGAGGCCCCGGATTCACTTATCACTCACCAGTTTTAGCAACAATATCAATGCCTCCCTTTTTGGCTCATTAAGAGACATTCGGTATAACACAGGTGTTAATCCTACAAAGCAGGGCGACCTCCCTGAACTTTAACCAAATAATGCTTCCATTCATTCCCACCTTCTGAGCCCCAGACAGATCCATGAAGCTGGCGGTGTTTGGCAAGGTGGGGGTGCTTCAAGGAAAGGAGAGAATGGATAATAACCAAGGTCATGTTTAAGTTTCCCCAGATCTAAGAACAGAGAGGGACAAACAAAGAAAACCAGGAGAGATGGATTTGGGGTCAAGCAGACAGTTTCAGGGAAAAGCCCTTTGGAAATCACACCTCTGAGAGGCCTGGTTCCATGAGACACTCCAGCAGTGACAGGTCCTCAGGACGATAGATTGCAGTGACATTTAATCCTTGCACGGATCTCCAGGAGGAAGGAGAGCTCTGCTCTACATCACAGCCATGGGAGGGAGTCAAGGAGATCTCCTGACCTCCTTGGGATCGCTGAGACCACAGGTTTTCTGCAGTGTCCTGGACAAATTTCTCTCCACTATGTGATGCTTCTTGGAGGCCAGAAGCTCTCTCTTGGGAAAGGGTCAGCCAGGACCAAAGCACCAGTGAACTGGCCCCCAACCAAATTGCATGAGCTTGGCCTTATTAATCTGGGGCTTGAGAAACACTAATTCAAGCATTTAAAAACTGATTTCACCCTTTCTAAAGAAAAATCATAATACCTTGCCTAAACAAATGTAATAACTTGGCCTTTTAATTATTACACATCTGCTTTCTTGGAAATGTGTATCTGTGGATAAAGCCTCTGAGTTAACCCAGGGAACTAAGCAAGTTTAAGAAGGCCCTGTAATTCCTGTGGGCCAGTAGAGAAAGAAAACTCCTCTGCCAAGGGATATTATGAGAATGAGGCAAGAAAGTGGGAGAGGGAGCAGAAAACTGGACTTGAAGGCCCAGGACTTAAACAGGCATAGCAGACAGAACTGCTAGCTCAGTTTGGAGAGGAGCAGGGACCACTGGAAGTAGGTTTTAGAAATCCAGGCACAAGCTGTGTCTCCCAGAAGTAGGTTCCTGTATTGACAAAGGCCTTGGTTCTCCTTCCCTGAGCTTCTATCCCTCTCCCCTTCCACATCCGTGTTGCTATCCCATTTCCTCAACAGCTGTTTTTAGGGTGTACTGTGCACACCAAACCCAGGGGCATCCACGGGCCTGTCGTTTTGACAAGTTTTCTATTACAACTCTCAGGCGCCCTTTGCTGTGTGTACTGATTTCTTTGCAGGAAGGTTGGCAGGCAATTTTCTCAGGTTCAGCCCTCCCAGCATGGCCCACAAGCCATCAGCATTTACAATGGCTGATGTGTGTAAGGGGTGCTTAGGCCTTAGGAGTTGGGATCGTTTGTGTAGGGAATAAGGTCAGTGATTGGTAACCCTGCAGTGAGGGGAGTCTGTGTTTTGGGGAAGGGACGTGAACAGGAAAGGGGGAGACTGTGCTTTCATCTTCTCTTGAATCTGTGCAGAATCAGTTTCATCACACTTGCCCCTTTGTTTCCGATAGAAATGGAAGGGATGATGGGAGGAGTGGGTATTAGGCTTCAGAGTGTGGCTTAGGGTTGCGTCAAGGACCACAGGCCGAGTCTCAGCCCTCTCTCTGCTGTACTATCTCTGCAACCCCAGAAAAGTTCCTCAAGTGAGCCTCAGACTCATCTGAAAATTGGAGAAAGCATCTCTGGGCTGTTATAAGGCTTAAGTGAATCAGTGCACGTGAAATGCTTCCCACAGTCTTCTAACATCATTATAGTTTTTGCTCCTCTCCAGATTTGATTAGGGATGGAAGGTACTGGGGGAGGGGTGATAGTAAAAGTCAGAAAACATGTGATGGCCTCAAGCTCCCCCTCTCCACTGTCACCCCCGTCTGGGCACTTTCTCTGGCAACTGTGCACAGAGGGACATTCGTCGGGGCCCATCACAAGCCCTCAGAGAAGGACAGAAATGAAGCAGATGCCATCGTGCCGTGACTTGATACTCCTGTGTCCCCTCATCTTCAGAATCTATCAAAATCGAAGATGTAAACCTTTCAACAGAGGAAATCTACCGGCATATTTTTCAAAGAACAAAATGTACCTCTTCACCCTGCCAGGATGGCCACATGCGGGAGCCTCCGGTTCGGAATGCCTTCATTATTATGCATGGGTGTACATAGAAACAAAAATTATCCTTTGGGGAAGGCAATTTTCAACTTTCAATAAGCGGCTGGCTCTTCTTTCAACTGCTCCACCCTCACTGGCAACCCACACCCTCTAAACTTCTCTCCAACCTCAGCTGATTCCTTCTCTCCTCTTTCCTTGAAAAAGTCCAGACTTCTTTTTAACTAGCTAAGTATGGAATACTTTAAGTTACAAACCACTAGCTAGAGAAAATAAAACCGAGTGATCTTCCTGCCAATAGCAGAATCTCAAATTCTTGAGGGTTAATTAACTTGGCTGCTCAGACAATTGGATGATTCAGACAATTACGAGGACTGGTTAGAACTTGTAAGAAATTGGTTGGACCAGCATAAGCAGACTTCTCAAAACGTGTCCCCTCCTTGGCAAGAAACGGTTTCATTGATCATATTTGATATGTTTTCCCTTTGAAATGTTACCCGATGATTAAAAATGAGAAGTTCATTTCATCTTCATCACATCTTTCTGCTCTCAAACCATTTTGTCTCAGACCTCAGATCAAGGTTGGGGACAGGTGGCAGGACCACCAATGGTCAATAATTCAGGCTCTTCCTTCAGAGTGACTGGAGTCCACTCTCAGCTCTGACCCTGACTCTTTTTCTGCACCTCAGTTTCCTCGCATGTAAAACGGCTACAGAAAAGTACCAACATGGCAAGGCTTTGTGTGGATCAAATGAGACAAATTCCGGCACACTGTGTACGTTCAATACATGTGAAATGTTATTGATATTACTTTATTAATACTGTGTATTTATTTAAAGATGAAATATTCACATAATTATTTGATAGTATAATTAGCAGGGCTTCTAATGTCACATGTTCTCAAAGTTCCAATAAACTCATCATAGGAAATCTTTCCCTGGTAGCCCTGGATGGAGACGGCTCCTTCTGCCCAGGGCTCCTCTGGCTCACTCAGCTTCTGGTCCCTCGTCACTGATCCCCATGGCATGTGACCCCATCCTGAGCATAGAGCAGGCCCTAATACTTTGGAAATTAGGCAAGTGGCACACACAAGCTTTAAGCTAAGGACTTTATACAACCTCAACAAATTGCAAATTCTCAATCTCCATAGAAACACTTCCATGAGAGAGATAAGGTAAGACTCTCTCCTCATCTATATGGGTATTTAAAATATTTTAAAGGCCAGATTAGTGTAAAATGTCAACCAGACAGGGAGGGCTTTGAGTCTAGATCTGGGTTGTAGTCAGGAAACTCGAAAATCTTATAATGCCACACAAAAACTATCATCTCAAAGAAAGTTTCTCACTTTTATAGGGAAAGAGAAAGTTCCAGTGGGGGCCATATGGGCTGCGTGACAAGGGGCATTCGGATGAAAGAGCAGTGTGAGACTGTTAGCGTAAGCACTCCGGGAGGCTGAGGCCAATGGGTTGCTTGAGCTCCGGAGTTTGAGACCAGCTTGAACAAGAATGAGACCCTGTCTCTGCTAAAACTAGCTGGGTGTCATGGTAGGTGCCTGTAGTTCCAGCTACTCAGGAGGCTGAAGCCAGAGGCTCACTTGAGCCCAAGAGTTTAAGGTTGCTGTAAGCTGTGATGCCATGGCACTCTACCCAAGGCAACTGAGACTCTGTCTTAAGAAAAAAAAAAAAAAGATTCTTGACAGGTACCCAAATACTTCAGGATTATAACTACTGCATCATTAATATGTAAAAATATAACTATAAATGTAACAAGCTTAAAATCTAATATACTGGGGAGCAAGCACATATAGAGTCTGCATAGCTGTAATTTTATACAGTGTCTTCAAATTCTACAACTTCCGCATAAATGAGAGTAGCAGAACAGAAGCTCACGTGAATGGGCCACGATCAAGGCCATCCACGGTTCCCACTTACACAATAACAGCACAAGAGTGTGAGCGGCACACTGGAAGGAGACAGAGCCAAGGACAACCTGGAAAGATCATCTTCCCTGGCTGTGTGGCTTATTCAGTACAAATTCTATTCTCTTCACTGAAAACCAATACAGGCCACTCACATAAGTTACCTTTTGAAAGAAACAGTGATTCTTCCTAAAGATAATAATCTTCCTAAAGATTTGCTGGTCTTCATTTAGACTCTAAGTTTAAAACATTCTCATTTATGGGTACACTTAAGGCATTGTGACAATTTTCTATTCACCCTGTCCTTATCTCCCCACTCTTATCAGTTTTAGGACAGGTAGGAACAGTGCCCTGCTTTTTCAACCATTATATTCCCCAGACATGACTAATTTGAAGCTGAGCAAATTGCAGATAATGGGCTAGAGATTCAAGTTCATGATCTTTAGTCCGTTGCACTCTTGTTTCAAGGTCAGCCTCCTTCATCTTCCTTCTCCCACCACCCCCACAGTTGTCTGTCCACGAACTAAATTCACCAAACATGAAATCAAAGGAAAATTATTTTTTTAATTTTCAGCAGGCTTATTTTTAAGGAGAATTAAGATTAAGTCATATCTTTAGAAATATTTTCATTTCCTTCAGGGATTCTTACATTTTTTAAAATGAATTCTAAATACTAGCCACTTACAAGGTTTCTGAATACATAAGAAAACAAAGTTTTTACAAAAGCATGATATAAATCAGTGACTTTATAAATGTCCCAAGTTCAATAAGGGCATTGCTTGCAAATAAGCACTAAGGCATTGCTTTCAAAGCCTGTTTGCAAAATCCTATTAAAGGTTTAACAGTATAAGTAAAAAAAAAAACAAAAAAAAATTTTTTTAGTAAATAAAGACATTAGAGCAAGTGAGTATTTAAGCTGGCCAAACCAAAACATAAACCCTACTCCCTTTTATAGCTAATGTTTAAGTTTCTCCATCAGTTCTAGAAGGCTACGACCCAATGCCAGTCTAAATGTCCTATGAAACTCTTGAAATACTAAAAGAGTCAGACAACTGTAGAAGTGAAAATGACCTTGAACTCATCTGTCTACCAATGAGAAACCTTGAGCCTGTCAGTTTAGCTGACTTGCATGGTCACTTTGGGGCTATGCTTTGTCATTACTGTTTGGGTGTGGTGGTTGTTTGTCTCTGTGGGATGTGTGTGTGTGTGTGTGTGTGTGTGAGAGAGAGTGAGAGAGAGTGTGTGTGTGAGTGTGTACTGACAACACCTTTACCATAAGGAGATCGGCCATTTAGATTCTCCCTTTTGTAAGTTGCCATGTTTCATCAGAGAAAACAGTGATCAAAAGCAAACATACATCTCGGCTGGTACAAGCAAACACTCCTCTCCTCACCTGGGCTACTGCAGGTGCATTAGACCCTAGTAGAGCCACGCTTCACCCCCAGGACACTGACTTCTTTAGCAGCAGTGCACTCCCTGAACAGTGGAGTTCTCACTGGGTGTGTGTGTGTGTGTGTGTGTGTGCGCGCGCGCGCAGGAGGTGGTTTCTGAACTGTACTTTGACATTCCAGCTTACAGTCTGTTATTTCAGCTGCTTATTCCACTGGCCCCCCTTGTTGAAGTTCTGTTCTTTCCTCAGTTTTTCCCTCTGTTTTTTCTGTTTATAAATACCTTGGTATTTATTTCCCTGTTTGCATCTTATAGCATACCCAAATTCTTAGATTTATTTAAGGGGGAAAAAATGACCTTCTAACTGGAAGGCAAAGGCACTGGTCTGCGTGGGCAGGACCTCATCTGCTCAGTCTTGAGACCACAGCTGAGGACGCAGCCTTTGCCACTGACGGAGGAGGGAAGCTGAACACCAAATGTACAGCAGTCTCTCCCAAGAAGAGTGTTCTATGTAGATACTTTTCTTTTTCAAGGACAGCTGGAACTAAAGCAGTTTATTAACTGAGGTGTCTCTAGTTGCAGTCAGCACCTGACACTGACTTGGTGAGGTTGCTGTCAGGTCTAGTCACTCACCAAATCCTCTGGGCAAAACCACCCTGGGCACCACTTTCCAGACAGACCCTGCTTTGAACAGACAACTGTCTTGACTCTCCAGTAGCTCTCACATCCAGCAGCCACTCCAAGCCCTCAGACCTCGTCCTCAGTAGTTCCAGAAGTGCCCTAGGAAACCTACGACAGGAATAATGGGGCTCTTCAAGGCCAGGAGACCAGCTTTAGAAAAAGAAAAAGAAACACACCAACCAACGCCAGGGAACGATGTGTAATGGTTCTCTGCTTGTGCAGAAACCTCAAAGAGGATGAAGGTCAGACAGGGATAATAGGCCAATTTAATTCTGAAAGCACAAGGTGCAAGAAATTTTAATTATGGTCTGCCACTGAAATCACACAAGATCCAATGGCATCTAAGTACAACTGCTCATCAAGGCAGACAAGAGATGTAATTGTAACCGCTGCATAATCACCGCGAGGGCGCAGGGAAGGCTGCCTTCAGCTCCCAGCAGAGAAGGTATTGAGAGCCTGGAAAATCCAATACGAGGAAACATGGAGACCGTACAGAGCCAAACAGAAGCTCCTGACACAAAAGCCACACCGGGCTCTGTGTGTGTGCGCGTGTTCAGGCTGAGGGTTCCAGAAATAAAAAGATGGAGATGAAGCTGTTTGGTCCAAACGGAGGATACGTGCCTGGAAAACTCGGAACGCCTTTCTGCTGCGTGGATACACTACACGGAGAGAGAAAGGCACAGTGTCCCCGGGATTCCTCTCCTCCACGAAGCTTCACCCACTCTCCTTTGTTCAAAACAATTAGCTCGGCTGCTACAGTGACGTACAGCCCGGGTCCCTGATTAACTTGCTCCCATCCAACCCCAGTGTGAGACAGAACGCCGCGCACACGACTCCGGGTGCCGAGGCCGGTGCAGCTCTCCCGGCCACGCGGCCCGCAGCCCACGCCTCGCGGGGTCCCGCACAGGGGCGCGCGGGGGAAGCCCCCTGCGTGAACTCTATCCGTCCCGCAAAGTTTAACAAAGCCTCCAAGTAAGGAAGCCGCACCTCGGGTCCGCGCCGCTGCAAAGTTGGCGCTGAAGTTTGCGTCGGGATGTCCCGAGGGGGTGGGGGCGCGAGTGTGCGGAGAGGCGGGGGATGGATGGGACACAGAGTGAGCGAGAGGACGGCGGTTTCCGAGTGGACGTTAGGCGAGACGGTCTTCTTCGCCGGGAAGCCTGTCTGCCTCCGAGGGTCCCCGGGGTGCACGCCAGGGGAGGTCCCCAGGGCAGCTGCCGTCGCCGGGTGGCCGGGGAGCTGTCACCGGCGGGGGCCGTGGAGGGAGTGGGGAATGGGGGCTCTAACAAGTGGGGGAGGGGAGACTCCCGGCGGGCAGGAGGCCAAGACCCACACCTCTCGCGGCAGCTTTTCCCTCAGCCTCTCCAACTTCCCGCGGCGCCAGCCCCGCACCGGCTCCCGCCGCGCCTCGCCCGGACCCAGCTCCGGCCCCGCAGCTCCGACTCGTCCGCGGCCCAGGGCGGGGTGGGCGCGCGGCCAGCGAGCGGAGGGCGAGAAGGTCGGGACCCCAAATGCGGCCCCTCGGCCGAGACCACCGAATCATTTACACGGGCGGCAATCACAGCCTCGTCCCAGAGCTCCGGGTTGCGTCCGGCGCAGTTCCCCGACTCTTCTGTTGTTCGTAATAAAGTCGGTACGTTCCCCTCCCGGAGCTGACTGGGAAGGAGCAGGGAGGAAAAGGGGGGAGACGCGGGAAGAGGAGGGGGCGAGCAGTCAACTTTGCGGCCCCGCGCGGCCTGTCGCCATGCTCGGGGTCCCCCCCGCCACCCCCGCCTGCGTTTCAAGTGGATACTGAAACTAGGCCAAAACTTTTCCCCTCCTTTTCTCTCCGCCACTAGACTGGATGGTGCCCCACGGAGCCCCATGGAGCTCTGCTTTCTCCGGCACAATAGGCGGACTAATTAGATCATAGAGGCGAGACAGCGATACTGTAACAAGTAGCCCCGGAGGCGGAGAGGGAAGGGCCGGACGAGCGGGGAAAGTTTGCGGCGCCCGCACTCACCGATCAAGCCTCCCACCAGGAAGGCGACGACCTGGAACGCCAGCAGGATCCCACCGACGACGCACAGCTTCCTGGTGCTCATGTTCTCTATAATTGCCCCAGCCATTTTTGCGCCCCCCCTCTTTTTCTTTTCGCCTTGAAATAAATGTTTGAGCGTGTGATTTTGGCTCCCTCTCCGCTATCACTCCCGCCTCCCTGGCTCGCTTTCCTTCTGGGCGCTGCAAAACTTCAGGGGTGCGGAGCGCGGCGGGGATGGGACCCGGACGGAAGGCGCCCGCGGCAGGCTCGGGCTCCCCCAGTGCCCGGAGCTGTGATTGTGGCCGCTCCGCCGCCTGTGGACGCTTAAAGGAGCAGGGAAGCGGATCACATGACGCCGCCTCCCTCCCTTTCTTCCTCCCTCCCTCTCGCGCTTCCTCCCTCCCTCCCTCCCTCGCTCCCTCGCTCACTCTCCCCCAGCCCGCCGGTTGGGGCTCCGCGCTCCGCCGGGTGCAGGCGCCGGTCCCCGTCTGCCCAACGGGCTGTCCCGCCAGGGCCCCTGTCGTTTGGAGGTAGAGGTGGTTGTTAAGTGGGTCCTCCTCCCCGCCTCTCACACGTTTCCCTTTCTGGTTCCCCAAGTGCCGGATTTAAATCGCTCGTGGACCGCTTTGCAGACCTGTAACTTTCACGTTGACTGGAGGAGATGGTCCCAGCCCCCAGTTGCTAAAACTCTGTTCAGGAAAGAGAAGGAGAATTTTTTTTTTTTAAGACACCCGGTAGATGCTTAAGTCAAAGCACTGACATGCAGAATAAAGTCTCAGCTCGGCTGCCCTTGGCCAGGTCCCAGCCTAGTTATTAAGAAGACACCCATCTACGCCCCACTGCGTCGCTTAGGGAGTCGCTCCAGCCAAATCACCACCGTTCCTTACTCCACCCCGCCCACTTCCAGAGCCTCTTGACCTTGGCTAGTGCCTTAAACAAAACGTTCTACTCCAGCAGTTGTAAACCTCATTCAAAACCCAACTCATGTGAAAAACCTCGGTGACGTTCCAGGCTACCTCCGCGTGGTGTCTCTGGGAACCGAGCCGCAATCCTGTGCTTACCCTTTTACCTCCAATTGTAAGGACTTGTGTGCACACGTTTGTCTCCACTGCCAAGCTGTGCACTCCTGTGACCAAGTTTTATTCATCTCTGCACTCCCCCCACCATGGTGCCTAAGAAAATTCTAACTCCACGAGGTCCTCCATCAACTTCTGTGGAAGGAACAGAGTGAATGTGGAGCCGGCCCTCAGTTTGCATCTCAGAAGTCTGAAGAGCCCTTGGGTTGGTTTAGAAGGTACACACATGAAGTCACTGTGCTTGTCGACTCTTTGTGAGAGACAGTGTGTTTACATTTATGCGTACCTTCCAGGGAAAGGGGGGAGGGAGAGCTCCTAAAGAGATTTCCCTGCACCATCAAGGCTAAACTCCTGGGCCTGGTTGTTCTGTTTCATGAACTGACCACTTGGCCAGTACTACTCACATCACCCAATAGACCCCGAGCACTCTGAGAGGCCAAGATGGGTGGATTGCTTGAGCTCACAAGTTCCAGACCAGCCTGAGCAAGAGCAAGACCCCATTCCTAAAAAAAAAAGGAAAAGGAAAAAAATACCCCAACACCCCAAACACATACACACACAATCTCCACCACCACCACCCATACACCTGGTTCCGTGCCCCTCCCCTTCACCCACACCCTTTTATGCCAAGGGACCATTCCCAGGCCTCTCCCCTCCTCTACTCTGTTCTGCAACTTACACTGCCCGTGTGCAGGTGACACTGGGTAGAGGCACTCATTTCTCTTCTCCACCTAGAGTAGCCATTCCTAAAGAACAGGGAACAAACTTTGTGTGTACAAAACTCCATCTCTTTGCTAACCAACAGATCCTCACAGTCACGTACTGTGTAATGATGTTTCTCTCAGTGACAGACGGCCTATAGGATGGTGGTCCCATAAGGTTATGTACCGTATCCTTACTGTACCTTTTCTGGGTTTAGGGGTGCTTAAGTAGACAGATACTTACCACGTGTTACAATTGCCTGGAGTATTCAGTACAGGGATATGCTGTGCAGACTTGTGGCCTGGGAATACCGGCTGGACCATCGAGGTTGTGTGAGTTCTCCGTGATGTTTGTCCAGAAGTCACCTGACTGGAATGTATTCTGCTGTTACCGACACCAGGTCGTAGTTCCTATGAATCTATTTCATTCACCTCCTTAACTGACAGTTACTCAATGAGCCCTTAATATGTTCCAGGTTTTCTTTCCTAAACTCTGGAGGACACCAAGGTGCCGAGATTGTCACTCACCAGTGAATACCTTTCCTGTGGACACCAGGTACTATCCGAAGGGAGGAAGCAGGCAGAATTGTTGTCAACAGTGTAGTTGGAAGTGTCTGAGTGGTGCCCAGACGAGGACCATTATGGGGTACTTGTCTTTGTTTCTTTACTTTTTCAAAAGCCGGTACCACATCCCCCCACCCCCACCGCCAGAGGTAGGCTTCAGGGCATCATAAAAAGAAATAAGTGAGTCCTTCTCACCTCCCTGCTAGTTAACCCCACATCCTGTGTTCTTATCTCTGCAAGCTGCTGATTTCCACACATTTGAATAATAATGATGCCTTTGGGTTAGAAATTTGTTTAAATACCAATGGAGTGTTTGAAGTAAGGCTGATAAAATTCAGTATCAAGATCTACCCTCCACTTGAGAGTACATTTCACCATTTAAGAAAAGACGATGTCCAGTGCACTCGTATGACTTAGACGCACGGAAAGTGTCTGAGGTGGTTAAATTGAGTTATTTACGATTGGTGACTCATTTTTCTATCAACTGCTACAATTTCCCCCACCCCCTTGTTCCTAAATACATCTCTACAGAGTAACGCGCCTAACATCTCAGATTTCAGTTCCCTCATCTGGAAATCAGTCTTGAAATAAAATGCTGGTTCCCCACCAAGGTGATCTGATCCTTTACTCAAAAGGGGAACTCATTGAATAATGATTTTATTAAAGAGAGATACTTCTAATTGCTAATCAGTGCCTCTAAGTTGCTCAGGTTACTGATATTGCCAGTCTGAGTGGGGCAAGACACCTGAGTATTCATCACCAATGGCTGCTTCTAAAAATTTATAATATCTGGGGTGGCGCCTGTGGCTCAAAGGAGTAGGGCGCCGGCCCCATATGCCGGAGGTGGTGGGTTCAAACCCAGCCCCAGCCAAAAACTGCAAAAAGAAAAAAAAATACAATTTTTATTATATCTTTCTAAATATCAAAAGTGGGGTGGCGCCTGTGGCCTCAGTGAGTAGAGTGGTGGGTTTGAACCCAGCCCTGGCCAAATTGCAACAACAACAAAAATAGCCGGGCGTTGTGGCAGGCGCCTGTGGTCCCAGCTACTCGGGAGACTGAGGCAGGAGAATCGCCTAAGCCCAGGAGTTGGAGGTTGCTGTGAGCTGTGACACCATAGCACACTACCAAGGGCAATAAAGTGAGACTCTGTCTCTAAAAAAAATAAATAAATAATTTAAAAATATGCATTAAAAGTGATTGTTGGGCCTTTTTTTCCCCAAGGGAACAACACACATGGGCAGGAAAGAGCTTGAGTGTTTGAGTCAGCTGGACCTGGGGTGGAGCCCAAAGCCTGACTCTGCCCCCACTTGAGCACAGTGGTCACTTACCCCTTCTGAGGCTCCGTTTTCTTGTCTTTTAAGTGCAGATAATAATAGTACCCACCTCAAGGTATCTTGGAAGACATGAAAATGTTGTTGTTATATTTAGGGAAATTTAAGGGAAATCAGTGATCTTGTGTTAAAAACTAATAAAACTGGCTCAGCGCCTATAGCTCAACCGGCTAAGGCGCCAGCCACGTACACCTAAGGTGGCGGGTTCGAATCCAGCCCAGCCCTGCCAAACAACAATGACGGCTGCAACCAAAAAATAGCTGGGCATTGTGGCGGGAGCCTGTGGTCCCAGCTACTTGGGAGGCTGAGGCAGGAGACTCGCTTGAGCCCAGGAGTTGGAGGTTGCAGTGAGCTGAGATGCCACGGCACTCTACCCAGGGGGACAGCTTGAGGCTCCTGTCTCAAAAAATATATATATATATATATTCTGTTCTCAAATCTCCGGACTCCTGAGGAAGTGTTTGTTTTGAGTCACCAGGTAGATTACCTAAGACTGAATATACAGGGTGAGGTGGGTCTCTGCCGAGGAAGCCCATCATTCCAACTCCAGTTCACTGCACTGTAAATCAAGTATCCTGCTTTATTGTCATTTTGTTTAAAGTGTTTGGCATGTGGGAGGTCATAATGATGTTTGATGCATATTTATTGAATAGGTGAATGAATGAATGAATATCTGGCTGACGACAGGTGCAACTCCTTCCCTCAACTCCAATCCCTGTATAAAATTTGCTGACTACAGTCCCGCCGGCACCTCTGCACTGGCTGTCTTTTGCGCATATATCTATAGATGTGGTGTTCTGTGTCCCAGCTGACTTGCAAGTTCCTTAAACACAAGGAGAGGGAACCCCAAGCCTTTGTGTCCCTCACAGCCCCGCACAGCCCCATGCACAGACAGCAGCCTAGAGCAACCTATTATGATTATCATTACAGTGACTGGAACGGGGAGATCTGAAAGAATTGAACACACCTGTCACACACCTAACTTACTTCCCAGAGGGACCCAGCAAGAGCAGCAACCCCACCCTGTGGCCTCTCATTCTCATAAATAGCTTCATCGTAGCCGGCCTCCCTGTGGCTCACGCTGTCAGTGTTCTCTTGCAGGTAGTGCAGTGCGGGGTCATGCTGTGATCGTCAGCGTCACTTTCTACTGTACACACACGCACACGTATGGACATGCACACATACTCATACACGCATGTACATTTGCAGCTTCTTTGAAAATGCTTTTTACCCCCAAACAGAACCCCCCTTCTTTCTCTATAATATGAGACCCTTCCCAACACCTCCTTACACAGACCAACCTTGGGTAGGAGCTACTCAGAAGACCAGTTCTTTAACCTGTATTCAGAAGCCATCGTTCAACAAACACCCGTCCTCACTTTACACATCGCCCGTCCTGTAGATCTCCATTTCACCTTGTTTTTTACACTCGAGACATTTTAGACATTAGAGTTACTCCGTCTCACCTTTTATGTCTTGCCAGTTATATAAATAAATTTGGGGGAAATTACTTTTCTCACTTCTTAAGAATAATAGATATTACCCGTCTCATACGTAGGTTGTAGTGCACATTAAGCAGAATTATGTAAAAAGTGCCTAGCACAGCGCCGGACAGAGAGTGGGTGCCTGGTATAAGGGAGGAGGTTTCTGTTCTAAGACAGCAAAACAAAACAAACTATAAAATCTCTAATTATAGTTTCTCTTACGAAATGGTCTCTTTGAACCCAGACAACCTGGAAAGACAGGTAAGAAACTTTATAGGTTTCCAGAGGCCTTGAGTGGGAGGCAGCTGATAGGGAAGTGTCTCCCGGCCGCCTGCTGTTTCCCAGGCCAGGAGGAGGCTGCTGCAGAGAGCGGGAAGCCTCTGAGTTTGCCAGGGGCAGACCTGGAGGACAGGCCTTTTTCTTTGCCAGTCTCCACAGCATAAGCCACGTGGGGGCTGAGCTGACTGCCCCTCACCCCGTGGTCCTCAGCACTGATCTTTTGCCCTATATTATCAGCTCCTTGCCAGGAGGTGGAGAACCTGGGCAGGCCAGGACACATCTGCCTTTGACAGTAGTCCTGTGATATGTAGACAACACCTAGAACTGTGGAGGGATCAGCATACAATTATTCCTATTATTATTAGGGTTTTTGGAGACAGAGTCTCACTCTCTTACCCTAGGTTAAGTGCCATGGCATCATCATAACTCACAGTGACCTCAAACTCTTAGGCTCAAGCGATCCTCTTGCCTCAGCCTCCCAAGTAGCTGGGACTACAGGCACCCACCACAATGCCCAGCTATTTTGTTTGTTGCAATTGTCATTGTTGTTTTAGCTGGCCCAGGCTGGGTTCAAACCCAACAGCCTCGGTGTATATGGTTGGCACGCTACCCACTGAGCAGGGGCCGCTGGAACATAGCTTTCATTCATCCAATCACCAAATATTTATTGAGCTGGGAGCCAATTAGAGGCCAGGGAAGAACAGTGAGTCCAAGAAATATCAGGCCCTAATGGAGCCCAGGTTAAAAAACCTACTTCAGAGCCTTGGTTCTTACTTAGGGTGACCAGACGTCCCGCTTTTTAACCATTTGTCCCAAGTCCCAGGGTGTTTTTAAAAAGTCCCGATTTTTGGAAAGAATGCATGAACGGGCAGGAGAACTGGAAGGGAATATACAGTTTTTGGCTGCCATGTGGCTATTTTACCAGAATATGAGTTTTATATTATTTTTGTTAATTTTATGATAAACCATAATAATAACAAATAATTGTTGAGAAGTGATTATGGAGAACTGCTTATCAAAGTTTACATTGTTGTCAGGCCCCGCCCCTGCCCCCCCCCACTCTGTCCCGCTTTACCAATGTTAAAATCTGGTCACCCTACCCATAGCAGGAGCAGACACAGGCCTTACCTATTTGTGATTGTCCCTTACCTACAGAATTTCCAAGGGGCTCTCGCCAACTACCTATAGTCACTGTGCACCTCCTCCAACCCTCAGCTCAATAAGCAAGTTCTGGAATGAATTTGCAATAAAACCAATTTGGAAGGTCAAAACAGCTTCGCTGCAAGCTTCTTTAGGCCCCTCAAGCTAGCATCTCTGATAGCACCACCTCAAGCTGGCTTTAGGTCTCACAGTGGCAAACTGGATAAGGGTTAACCTTGGCTGCAGAAACAGAATTAGCCTCTAAACAAGACATATTTTCAGCACACTAAATGACTGATGGAGAAAGCTCAAGGGTGCTGTGAGAAGCCTCAGTGGCACAGAGAGACAGGAGCTTTGCTGCCACCCAGCAACACCGTGCCTCTGCCTCACCCCCTGTAAAGTCCTCGTACTCAGTTTCAAAGACACACTTCCCACGCCCTGGTCTTCAGTCAAGAGCAGCATTCTCATTTAAAAATTTGGGGGGGAGACTAGATGATGATTTTCCTTTGTGACAAAGGTACCTCTTAGCCTCATCGAGGGATTCAAATATGTTAAAAATAACCTCACAGAAACCCTCACGCAGACAAAATAGGCAAGATAGACATCAATTGCAAAAATAGTCCCAGCCAGGGATCCGCTGGAGGAAATTTTTACATAGTTTCCAAAGTCAAATAGCATGCCTCTCTCGGCCCTGCAGAGTCAAGAGCTGGTAGTAAACTTGGCTCTCCCTTGTTGAATGACAAGAGTCAAGGAGGCTGGGATTAACATAAAAATTACCCCAAAGCACTAATATATAAACAGGACTGAAACAAATTGGTACCTGCTCTCTGTGTTAGGTAGAAAAGAGTATCCCCACCCAGTTATGCAAAAGAAAGTATGCTCCGTTTGGGGCAGGACAATGAATAGAAAAGAGTTGCAACATCACCACCTCAAACAGAGGGTTGTACTTCAAAATGGCCGGGCAAGACAACAAGCATATTTGCAAGAATATTTGCATGGCTTCAGGTTGCAAAAATGCTCAGAGGATTTGTACTATATTCTGCTCCCAAGGGCACAAAAGTTCCTTTCTACCTGAGCCCAGAGACCCAAAATACAAGGAAAAGTAGGGGTACCCGCAGTCCTAATATTCTTCCCTGGTCTGTAACCCCTTCCCTTCCTTGGAGTTGGGCCATTAGCACAGTTGCTCCTTACTAATCGAATAACCAGCACCCAAAGATACTGGGAGTGCCTACGTGTCAATGCACAGTTCATTCCCATCATAAAGAAAAGGTTTCACCATTTGTTTGCTGGAGACTGACTATGTTGAAGACACAGAAGTAGCTGCCACCTTTATACTTAGCAATGAGGCTCATTTTGATTTTCTTTTCTTTTAAATTCAGTGTAGCAAGCAGAGAACAAAGGTTAGAAAAGAAAGAACTAGCTTGTGAGGCTAAGGAAGATAAAAGGCAAATGACTTAAACATGAGGGAAACATTAAGGAAGGGAAGGAAATAAAACAGCCCTAGAGATCTAAATATACAACAAAGTTGTTTGATCCCAGGGCAAGCGGTAGGGATAAATAAAATAAAATACCATAAATGCTCTAAAGGGACAAAAAATAAGAAAAAAGTTTCCTTCCAACTTCCATGCTGAGGAAACCACAGCTCTTCTTGCTTGGTATAACTCCCGTTCACATGTTCAATGACCAAATCCAGCTTTTAAAAACCTACCCACCATCCTCCAGATTTACAAAACATGTAAGCAAACCAATCATTTCCCAGGGGTGGGCCAATTTTGTTTGGTGGATGGCTTTGTTTCCAGTTACTAGGTATAAAGGCCGGGGCTGATTTTATTTTATTGGTCATTTAAAAAATGTGCAGTGGTTTTACAGGATTTCGAGGCAAATTCATCAGTCCCAAAGAGTGGTTTTAATATTCTTAAACATAACCCATCGGTGCTTCCCTTGTCTCCAAGTCTGAATTACCTCTTCTTGAATGTGTTTCTGCAGCCCCTTCTGGCTGTGAATTTGCATGCCATTATAGAATTATCATTACTGTTTAAACTTCCATGAAATGCCCTTCCACTGGCAGGCATCCCCAAGTTGAGAAATGTAAAGCACATTACCAGTAAAACCAAACCGACCTGAGGCACAAGTATGGACAACAACGGGCAGCGCCACAGATGGCAGAGGGAGGCCTGAAACAATGTGTAGTTCCTTTCTATTCTGTTTTGCCCCATTGTGTTTTGAATAGACTGAATCACTGCCCAGCTTCAGGGCCAGCCTCTGAAAGGCCCCATTGTAAGGGCTGTGCTTTCCCGGGCAGAGTTAAGGTTGCTGTAGTAACCTTCACTATGAATTTCCTGACCAGTGTGATGAAAATCTCAACTGAATTGTGACATTACTATAGCTACGAACAAGACTGCAAAATGAACATGGGTCTACTCGTGTAAGGGGGTCTTTTCTTATCTGAACATAGCTCACTTATCTGCTACGTCGATCATCCACACAGCCAAAGAAAGAACTGAATTTCTATGAGCCAGAGTTGAGAAGTGAACCTGTATGGAGTGTTGGCAGGCGGTGGTGGTCATTCCCATAGGATTGGAGGTGATAGGCAAATGGGGGGTTGCAGACGAACGAGAGCTCTCAGCCTGTGAGCTGTGAACCATCTTGTTTACTGGGTTGAGAAGCCACCTTTCTGGAGCTGAGCAGGGAGGTGTGGGGTACCAATGGCCCAAATGTCACAGGTAAGGAAAACATCTGCCCTGCGGTAGGAAGAAGTTCAGGACTCAGCAAAGTGCCCCCTTTATTCTGCCATGAAAGAAAGACAGAAGGCAATCACCCCAATATCAGATGGAAGGAATCCTGGGGCTAGAATGAAATCCCTACCCAATTAACTTTCTTGGGAGCTCACTATATACCAAGCAAACTTCTAAGCTCTTTACACATATTAACTCATTTAATTATGCCAACAACCTACAAAGTTGCCACTATTCTTAATCTCCATTTGAAGAAGGAGGAACCCCTAAGCACAAAGAATTCCCTTAATGTGCCCCAAGTCAACAACCAGTGAGCAAGTATCCTGGCTCTAGAATCTTCACTAATGGAACCCCTTCTCTATTCAGCTTTTCCACTTACCCTGTTTCTCCCCAAATAAGACACTGTCTTATATTTATTTTTTTCTCAAGAAGACACACTAGGGCTTATTATCAGGGGATGTCTTATTTGTATTAAGTATAATACAACAATCTACATTTATTCAAATACAGATAAGTCATCTTCTTCTGGAACCTGACAGGAGGAGCTGACCTTGTTGGTGGGGCTGGCGCTAGTAATGCGTGAACTCCTTTCCCCTAGCCCTTCATATGTGTGCCATAGGATGCCTGCGACCCCGGTTACCACACGCGCACCTGTGTAAGTGCAAATGGCTCGGAGAAAGGAGCTGTGGCAGATAAAAGGTATTCCAGTCTTCCTTACTGCTCCCCACCAAAATGCATGGCATGGCTATGCAGATTCGCTGCATAGCCACGCCCATCACTAGGTCTTATTATTAGGGTAGGGCTATATTTAACAAACACATAGAAATCTTGCTAGGGCTTATTTTTTGGGTAGATCTTAGTTTGGGGGAAGTATTGACACGGTAAGCATTGACATTCAGCATTGAAGCTTCCAGAACTTAGGAACAAGGAGCCGGCCAGGAACATCAATTGGAAGTCCTCCCTCAGCGTCTAAGAAGCTGTTGCCATAGGCGTGGGTGAGACTGAGTAGGAAAGGGAAGAAATGAAAGATAATAAAGCCGAAGATGGGAAGCGTTTCATCAATTTGTTTGTTCACTCATCCATTCAGGAGGCATGTGCACTGTCCCAGATGCAGACCACACTGCTAGGGCTCCGCAGAGAAACAAACATTTCCTTCCTTCCCTCCTTCCATCCCTCCATCGACAGACTCTCACTCTGTTTCCCTGTGAGAATGCCATAACTCGTGGGCTCAAGCGATCCTCCTGCCTCAGCCTCCCAAGTAGCTGGAAATACAGGCACCCACCATAAGACCCAGCTGTTTTTCTATTTTTAGTAGAGTCGAGATCTCCCTCTTGCTCAGGCTGGTCCTGAACTCCTGAGCTCAAGGGATCCTCCCACTCAACCTCAACCTGAGTGCTAGGATTACAGGCATGAGCCACTGCAGGGGCCAACAAATATTACTTTAGACATTAACAAACGCTATGAAAACCATAAGCTAATCTGCTAGAATTGGGCGGTTAGATGAAGCTTCTCTGCAGAGCTAACTTCTGAGAAGGTCCACAGATAATAAAAAAAAAAAACAACTTGGAAGGCCTCAAAAGAGACAGCGAAGGCCCTGAGTGAGGGAGGATGAGCCAGGAGGGAGAGCAGTGAGACAGAGTTTCCCTGAGGGTGGGGAGCTGTGGCAGACACAGTGAAGACACAGCTGATGCGTGAGCCCATACAGGGCCCTCGGCTGGGAGGTTCATGGACACCAGCACCAGACAAGGTCAAGCCCTCAGCAGCAGAACGTCCAACACTAATCACCAAATCACAAATCAGCCATGTTGACCAAAAAGAGTACACCCCTCCTGAACCCCAGAATCTTACTAGCGTCAGGTTAAGATCTGCAGGGTAACACATGTTTGAGTCCCACTGAACGTGCTCTGTCCAACTTCTGTGCCTACCACACAGCAGGCATTTCATAAATACTGCCAAATGAATAAATAATAATAAATAAGCCTGAAAATTAGCTTTTCAGGGAGGTGGAGGGAAGATGGGGGTACTTGAAGCACAAAGGCTTAGAAAACTCTCTTAACTGCTCATTGACAGCTTAAAATTAAGTTTCTAAAATTGAGAAAACATGTATAAAACTGATGAAATTCAGATAAATCTAAAATATTAAGCCTCTAACACATACTTGGTGTGGTTTTAAGCATCAAGATGAATTCTGAAAAAGTAAATGAAGCCCAAGAAATTTTCAATTTGATTTAGCAAAAAAACATATATTAATTCTTTGTGCTAGGGGTTCCTCCTCCTTCAAATGGAGATTAAGAATAATGGCTCGGCGCCTATAGCTCAACCGGCTAAGGTGCCAGCCACGTACACCTAAGGTGGCGGGTTCGAATCCCCAGCCCGGACCTGCCAAACAACAATGACGGCTGCAACCAAAAAATAGCCGGGCATTGTGGCGGGCGCCTGT
>CAUYTI010159889.1:0-16376 GCA_963575145.1 Galago senegalensis
TGATTGTCTTAAGCCCTGGTGCTGTTGGTTACTTTTGGCCATCGCACACTACCACGGGTGAATGCTTAATACTCTGACTAAAAAAAAAAAAAAAAAAAAAAAAAAAACTTCTTAGGATTATCCTAGCTCCCATGTGAGAACACTAAAACCATATAATTCTTATGATCAACAGTTGGGATTCTCAGAAACTCAAAATCTAAAAACTCAAACCCAACTATTAAGTGAAAAGATAGCAACAAATTAAAATGATGTTTCAGCAAATATTTATTTCAGTATCAACTACTTTCAAGCACTATGTCAGGGGCTGGGTAAACAGATGTATAAGACATTATTCCTATCTTCATAAAGTTTATAGTCTAAAAAGACAGAAGATAATTAAAGGGGCAATTACAATAAAGTAATAAAAAATAGCACTAGAAGAAGTTCCAGGGGTAGAAGACCATAAAGCAAGAAGATTTAATTTAGTTTGGAGGTTCAGGGAAGGTAAAAGAAAAATGATGTTTATACAGGAACGTGAAAGGCAGTATTTGAGGCAGGGAAGACATACTGTGCAAAGGCTTGGGGGCAAGAGAGCTTGGTTCAGTTGAAGAAATGAAGAAAATTTCACACAGATGAAACACAGAGTACAAGGAACAAGGATGGAGAGGTACCGTGCATGACCTTATAAACTGTATTTTTAAAAAATCTACATCTTACCCTAACCAAGGCCAACTGGAAAGTTTGAAGCATGCAAATGAGAAGACGAGTGAGTGAGTAGACACTGTGCAAAGACAGCTTTGAAGTGCATAGGTTTGGAAGGAGCAAGCCTAGAACCACAGGACTCAGGTAAGAGATGTGACAGTTCTCCAGGTGAGACACAACAGTGGCAAGGTGGGCATGAATGGATTCCTAGGAAAAGTCAGGAACAAGCCTTGGAAATCGGCCATAAGACAAGACGAGGGTAAGAAAGACTCAGTAATGGCTCCTCCATTTCTTCTTCTACGTTATTTAAGTGGGATAACGACTATATGATCTATTGAGATTGAGAAGACTGACAAAGGAGGTTTGGGGGGGAAATGAAGAATTTAATCCTCATTTGGATAAAGAACATAAAATTAATAGGTATTAAGGTGGCTTATTGAGCAGGAAGAATGCACTACTGCCCACTAAGCAGACCAATTCAAAAATTAATTTTCTAGTGACTATCAATAAACAGATTTAACAACCTCTAAGACTTGGTAATCTCTCTTGGGAAGACACTAAAGTTCAAAACTCAGTCAGTTGTCGAAGACTGGCATATATATACAAGGAGTGAGAAAAAAATGATGTCCAACATTAATTGAAGAAGTTGTTAAATGTTCAATGTAAAATAAAACACAAGAAAATCACTTCTGTTTTAAATTACACACATAAATTACATCATAAAATTGCTGATGATAAAGACAGAAACCACAATTAATGCTGAATAATAGCCTACAGCTCAATGACAGGACGCCAAGAACTTTTTATTTTTGAGACAGACTCTCACTTTGTCGCCTTCAGTAGAGTGCTGTAACATCACAGCTCACAGCAACCTCAGACTCTTGGGCTTAAGTGATTCTCTTGCCTCAATCTTCCAGCAGCTGGGACTACAGGTGCCTGCCACAACGACTGGCCATTTTTTGTTGCAGTTGTCATTGTTATTTTAGCTGGCCCAGGTTGGATTCAAACCCACCAGCCTTGGTGTATGTGGCTGGCACCGTAACCAATGTGCTACAGGCACTGAGCCAGGACAAGAACTTTGTTAACTATTACCACTCTTGCAAAGAGCAAAGACACTGTTGCTATAGTTTGGCCTTCTGTCTTCTAAACCTCATGCTAAAATCTGATCCCTAATGTTGAAGGTAAGGCCCAATGGGAAATGATGGGGTCTTGGAGACTAATCCCTGAAAAAGTCTGGTGCCATCCTTATTCTTGTCCTTGCACTAATGAATGAGTTCTCACTCTATTAGTTCCCTAGAGAGTTGGTTGTTACAAAGAGCCTAGAACTTCCCCTAACTTGCTTCCTCTCACCCTGTGATCTCTGCATACCTTGGCAGGCACCATGAGGGGAAGCTGAGTCCTTCACTAGAAGCATATGCTGGTGCCATGCTACTTGCACATAGTGCGCAAGAAGTGTGAGCCAAATAAGTCTCTTTTCTATATAAATCACCTAGCCTTAGGTATTCTTTTATACTAATACAAATGAACTAAGACAATTGCCATCACAAGTATTACTAGTGTGACCTAATAAAGATTGGTTGTATACTTCATTCTTTCAAACAGAATCAGAGAAGAATTTTATATCTATGAATACTTCCAGCAATTGGATTTTCCCAGAATATTTTGCACAAAAGAGCTCACTAACCGTACTTGTTTGGCAGCTTCAAGTATACAGGGCACAATCCTATACACTGGCTGCTCTTCAGAATCTTCCTGGGGTTGGTCCAGAGCCTGAGCAGCTCCATTTCTAATCCATTCCAACATTAGTTTCTCATCCAAATCAAAGAGCTTGTCCACAACCTCCCCCACCTTCACCAGCAAATCAACTGCAAAGAATAAAACAAATATTAAAGTAAGAAAAAATGTTCAAAGTGATGACTTTAAACAATATTCCTAAAGCTATTCTAAGAAGGCAAATCTTGCCAAAACAGTAGTTGCTCCAAGGTTGATCTGTTCATTTCTTATATCTAAATTTGCTTATTTTCTTTCTTTCCTTTTTTTTTTTTGAGATAAGGTCTCACTTTGTTGTCCAAGCTGGTATGAGTGCAGCAGTACAATCACAGTTTACTGAAGCCATAAATTCCTGGGCTCAAGTGACCCTCCTGCCTCAGCCTCGGGAGTAACCAAGACCATAGGTACGTGCCCAGCTAATTTTTTTTCTGTATTTTGTAAGGAAAGGTCTCTCCATGTTGCCCTGACTGGTCTTAGACTCCTCGGCTCAAGTGATCCTTCCGATTCAGCCTTCCAAACTACTGGGATACAGGCAGGAGCCACTGTGCCCAGGCTTCCTTCATTTTTAAATGAGGACTTCATCTGTGTTCCAGAAGTTTAAAAAGAATTTTTATATCTTGAATTGAAAAACTTTCTCATCTAGTACTCAGCCTTTTTTTTAAAAAAGTGACTTCTAGAAATACTTATAAGGTTTCCTAACAATTAAATAAAATCTAAAACATTTTTCCTAGATTACATGGTGACTTACCATTTGTTGAACTTGACATGATGAAGCAAATGCTATCATAAATAGCTGGATGTTCCCGGATCCTTTCAACCCAGATGTTGGCCACTTCTGTCTGGGAAAGGCAAGTAAGCAACAACCTACGTGATAAATGTAAGTTTAATGTCTACTTTTCAAAAATAGTAAAGGAAATTACTCTATTTTCCTAGATTTTCTTGTGGGTAACTTTACAGAATCCTTAAAGAAAAAAGGATACCTGCTTGTTTCCAGCAGAGTAGGTGGGTCTGAATCATACAAACAGTGCAGTAACACCTGCCTACAAAAATAAAACAGCAAAAGTATATGCTTAACTTCTTACATTTCAAATATCAGAGTTGTTATATAATTTTGTGAAAACTTTTATTGTGAGATATAGTATATATATATATATGTATGTATGAAGCCCTGTAACATACAACTCTACAGTTAATGAATAATTACAAAGTGAATGCTCATGTCTCTAAGAAATAGCATAGTGCTACATCTCCACAGCCCCCCCATGCATCCATTTCAAAACACAATTCTTTCTTTTTTCCTTTCTTTTTTAGACATTCAGTTGCCCTGGGGTTGAGGGCTATGGTATCAAAGTTCATAGCAACCTCAAATTCTTAGGCTCAAGCAATCCTCTTGCCTCAGTCTCCTAGTAGCTGGGACTATAGGTGCTCGCCACAACACCTGGCTAGTTTTTCTATTTTTAGTAGAAATAGGGTCTTGCTCTGGCTCAGGATGGTCTCCAACTCCTCAGCTCAAGCTATCCACTCGCCTCAGCCTCCCAGAGTGCTAGAATTACAGGTGTGAGCCACTGTGCTCAGCCCCACAGTTTTCCTTCCTTTCTAGAAATGATTACCATCCTGAGTTTTCCAGCTCATATCCTTACTTTGTCTATACTTTTATTACTTCATATATTTCTGGTTTTGCTCTTGTACTTTATACAAAAAAAATTATATTGTACTTGTCCTTTTGAGTCTTAGTTGGTTTAGCTCAAAACCATGTACGTAAGATTCTCCCACAATGTTCCTGTAGCTATTGTTCTTTGATTCATTGCTATCTAACACTCCATCGTATGACTATAACACAATTTAGTTTTTCAGACTATTTTTATGGACATTTGGGTTGATTCCAGTTTTGACCTATTTCAAGCAATCCTCCTATAATATCTGTATGAGTATCCCAATGTCCATGTGCACAGTTTCTCTTATTAAAAACTTATCAGGGGGTCACAACGTAAACATATCTTCCAACTTGACTAGATAATGTTCTAAAGTGGTTGAACAAATTCATATCCAATTAGCAATGTAAACTGTTCCATATTAATATTAAGATAAACATTTAATTAAACTTTAAAAACTTTTTAATATTTTTCATTAACAGATTTTTGACAGAGAAGGCAAGAGACCAAATGTGATTTTGAGTCATTTACTCCATGAATGACTGTAAATAACTGAGGAATAAATACCTTGACCCAGGATCTCAACGTCCCCATCTAGAAGATGTAATCACCTCTTTTCTTTTTTTAGAGACCCAGGTATTTGAATTCTGTGATAAACCCTCACGGCCCCAGATCTGACAAGAACTGCTTAGAATGGTTTTCTTAGCCTATTTTGGGCACAAATTTCCTTGATATTCTGATTAACAGCCATGAACCTTCTGCCTAGAAAATAGATATACCCACAAAATTTGACGTATAATTTTTGGGTATTCTCAGACCTCCTAAAGTAATCACTAGGGTTTCCACCATTAAAAAACTATCTCTGGTGGCGCCTGTAGCTCAGTGGGTAGGGCGCTGGCCACATACACCAGTCTAGAGGGTTCAAACCTGGTCCGGACCAGCTTGACAACAATGACAACTGCAACAACAACAACAAAAATAGCTGGGCATTGGGGCAGGCGCCTGTAGTCCCAGCTACTTGGGAGGCTGAGGTAAGATAATCACTTAAGCCAAAGAGTTTGAGGTTGGTGTGAGCTCTGACGCCATGGCACTCTACTGAGGGTGATAGCTTAAGATTCTGTCTCAAAACAAAAAAAAAAAACTGTCTCCCCAGAAATTTCCCACATGTAGAAAAGTAGCCTCCAAGCAGAAGTACGAAAGCCTTTTAGTCATAAAAACAACCCTTTATCTCCTACACTGTTGGGAAGTGCTACTCTCTGATGTAAGTTGGAGCTTTGAGGATGACACTGCAACAAATCTACCTTCTCCAGCCTCTAGTTCTCTGAGTCCTTAGATTCCCTGTGCCCAGATTGTTTCAGATTCTAGTCAGCTGCTTCCATCTATAAGTTTTGCCCCATAGGTTCTTCTCCTATCTAGCTTACCACCTGTTGATGATTTAGGTCCCTTTACTACTGATGAAGAAAACAGGCTTAAATCTTGAAACATGCCCAAATACAGTGAGTAAGCCCCTGTTATCATCATTATACAATTAGGTTCCTGAAGAGGGATCATCAAGACAAAGGAGGACTATACTTCACATTTTCCTATCTCCTCTATGTATGACAATTACCTTAGGTACGTATTTAAAAAACAACTGCTATGTAAGACTTACCCAAGATTTTTATCACTGCTGATGGACGCACAGATCTCCTGGAAACAGGCCATATTACCTAAAATTCCCACACAGATTTCCTGCCGAATTAAATTTCACAGGTCACAATGGCTTCAAGGTAAAAGACAAAAACATAAAAATAACAACTTGAAGAAAAACTTTCAGGGAGCTAAGTTTTGAGGAGAGGAGGAAGGGAGGCAGTATATGGAAGTACAAATACTGCCTGCACCCTAACCTGACAAGTTTACAGTATTTGAAAAGAGATGAAAAAGAAAAAGAAAGGTCTAAAGAAGGAACTATGGAAGAAGAAATCGTATGGATGAAATGAGTCTTTAAATGATTCAGATACACAAAAAGAAGAAAGATGTGCAAACAAGGGGAGAGGATCAGTAAAGGCAGGAAGGGAATGATGCTTGAGGCCAATACAGTAGACAATAAAAAAAGTACTCTGCTTAGAACAAAGTGGGTGAATAGCATGAGAGAAACACAGCTGATACAGGATCAAGATAAGTAGCTGTGAATGCCATCTGAAGAGTAAGACTTAATCTTGAAGGTTATTTGGTATTCAAGAAGGGGAGAAGACAATATACTCAAACAATATCTTAGAAGATTATGCTGGCAGCAAGATGCGTAATGCATTATAGTAGTTTCCCTGTGTCTGCAGTTTCAGTTACCTGTAGTCAACCTTGGTCCAAAAATATTAAGTAGATAATTCCAGAAATAAACAATTCATATAAATTCAGATATATACATATTTTTTTTCTTTTGAGACAGAGTCATGCTTTGTTGCCCTTGGTAGAGTTATGAGGCGTCATAGCTCACAGCAACCTCAGACTCTTGGGCTCAAAAGATTCTCTTGCCTCAGCCTTCCAAATAGCCAAACTATAGGGGCCAACCACAACGTCCAGCTATTTTTAGAGACGGGGGTCTCACTCTAGCTCAGGTTGGTCTTGAACCCCGTAAGCTCAGGCAGTACACCCACCTAGGCCTCCCAGAGTGCTAGAATTACAGGTGCGAGACACCTTGCCCGGCCCCAATTCCTATGTTTTAAATTACATACCTTTCTGAATTGCCTGATGAAATTTCATGTAGTCCCACCCAGATGTGAATCCTCTTTCCAGCCTATCCACACTGTCTACACTTATCTGTCATAGTTATCTACTGCCATGGGATAGCACTTAGACACAGCTCACAGCATTCTACTGAGGGTGACAACTTGAGATGCTATCTCAAAAAAAAAAAGGAAGAAAGAAAAAAGTCAATGGAAGTGAAAGAAGAGAAACTAAGAAGATCAGAGACCAGAAAGTGACTGAGAAGCTACAAAAATGGAATTTCAATAAAACATTAGTGGTAAAATGTTGGGGAAAGATTAAAAGAGAACAGGGGCAGGACAGAAACGCATACATTTCCTTTATAAACTAAGGAAGAAATAATAGAATTTCTAATCAGACTTCCTAATCAAGTTTCTCAGTCTTGACTATTCATTGGAAATCACCTGGGAACTTTAAAAGCTGCCTGGAGCCTCACACTTAGAAATTCTGTTTTAATTGATCTCCTGGAAATCCCGGACCCTACCCATGACCAACTGAGTCAGAAACTCGGGAAGCAGGCTCAGCCATCAGTGACGCTGGGACATGCCAAAGTTTGAAAGCCCATATCCTAAGTGATTCTAATGTGCTGCAAGGCTGAAAATCACTGCTGCGGTAGATTGTGGCTATAGCAGACATATATAAAGATATGACGAATTCCTAACAGGTATCATTCCTGACATAAGTTTATCTTTTTAAGTACTAATCATGAGTCAATATATTTAAGACAGAAAAATCAAGAAAAAAAGTCACTTAATTGTTAAATCTTTATAAAGACCCAAGAGAAAAGTGGCTAAAAAGCCCTAATTGTGGGACATTCTGCTAAATAAAAATTTTAATAGAACATTCAATTTGTGAAAATATACTAGAGAATTCTCCATTTTATAATCTTAAAGAAAGAGAGGCAATACAGCACAGTGGTTATACTACAGTCATGCCTAGGCTCAAATCCCAGCTCCATTCTTTTCGAGCTATATGACCCTGGACATATACCTTCGCCTAAAACTTAGTTCTTTAAAAGTGTGTCTCATAGGAGTAGTAAAAACAAACACTCAGTAAATAGCAGTTATTTGTGATTATAATTATTCAGTAGGTATTTACTAACCACTCATGATATGCACAGCACACTGCACAGGAGGTAAAGACCTCTCATCTAGTCTTTAACTATTGTTCTTGGTAGTTTACAATTAGCAGTGACTGCTGATAGCTTACTCATTTGGGAAGGCATGGCAGAAAAGTGCCACCTTGAACAGATACAAATATTGAGAGGGGAGGCACACAAAGGGAGGCAAGGAGATGTAACCATAGTAAGGTGGTGAGACAGGGAGTAGCCAGACCTAGCTAAACCAGCAGGGCACCTGGAAAGGAGATTGTATGGTAGAAGGATGACTTAGGTACAGACTGTAGAAGTCTTGAGTGACAGGTTAAGTTCTGAATAGTTTTTAAGCAACAGATGGTTTTGTGAGTAAAAAAGAGCAATGAAGGCTTGGCGCCTGTGGCCCAAGTGGCTAAGGTGCCAGCCACATATACCTAAGCTGGCAGGTTCAAATCCAGCCCGGGCCTGGAAACAACAATGACAACTACAACCAAAAAATAGCCGGGCACTGTGGCAGGCACCTGTGGTCCCAGCCACTTGGGAGGCTGAGGCAAGAGACTCGCTTGAGCCCAGGAGTTGGAGGTTGCTATGAGCTGTGATGCCACAGCACTCTACTCAGGCTGACAGCTTGAGGCTCTGTCTCAAAAAAAAAAAAAGAGCAACAAAAAAAGGGCATTGGACCCTGTTCTTCTACATATTAGCAGCATAACAGGGTTATCCCTAACTGGTTTATACTGTTATAAAATAATAATTATTAAACTCTAATACAGGCGTCCTCAAACTACAGCCCGCCTAGGACATTTATCTGGCCCACCGGGTGTTTTTGCCACCGCTGCCTGTCCTGCTTAGAAGCCGACTCATCCTAGGCCTGCAGTCCAGCCCTCCAACGGTCTGAGGGACAGTGAACTGGACCCTGTTTAAAAAGTTTGAGGACCCCTGCTCTAATAATTTAAAATAGCACATTACCTAGTATATACTTACTCTCAATCGAGGACACTTGGATTTGGCCAGTATTCCCATAAATATATCAGGAGCATTAAATTCTTGGAGAAATAAAGCCACATCCTAAAAATAAAAGTGATTATTAACTTGGATATTGAATATTCCTGTTTACATCCTATAGCTTAGGTAACCATAAAATAATTTAACTCGATATAACCTCCATTCAAAAATAAGAAAAAAACAAGCCATGAAGTTAAGAACTGTGTGAACAGGCTGGGTGCAGTGGCTCATGGCCTAATCCTATCCGAGGTGGGAGGATTGCTTGAGCTCAGGAGTTCAAGAGCAGCCTGAGCAAATCCAAGACCTCCGCTCTACTCAAAATAGAAAAATGAGCCAGGCATTGTGGTGGGTGCCTGCAATCTCCAGGTACTTGGGAGGCTGAGGCAAGAGAATTGGTTAGACCCAGGAGTTGGAGGCTGCTGTCAGCTAGGCTAAGGGGATGGCACTCTAGCCTGGGCAACAGAATAAGACTCCATTTCAGAAAAAAAAGAAATCATATGAACAAATAAAAGTAATGTTAGAGAAACTGTGGTATCTGGTCCCAGACAATGAAAAATTCCATAAACAAATATAAATTAACTGTGATACTCTGGAGAATTAGCCTCCTTTCTCCTGCCCTGAACCTATTTACCTTAATGATTTTTTTACCCACCGGGAATCCTTATTAACACATTTGTTGATTCCATATTAAGTATTATGCTAGAAGCTGTAAATAAAGCAAAAGAATAAAACTCATGTTTCCTATCTTCTAAGAGCTAAAAACACAATAGGGGAAATAAGTGAGAACTGCTATTGAGTCATGTTCAAAATCAGATACGTGTTTTCAAAATCCTCAATAGAAAAAAATTCAGATCACAGTGTAACTGCAACCCTCATACCTTCTTCCTAGAGTTTGCCCACTCCACAGCAACTTAAGAGGCACACCACACAGGAGAATGAGTCTGGAGTGGACATGCGACCACAAATAGGCCAAATCTCACCCAAGAATGGGGACATAAAAATCAGTAGCAGTGGGGACTCACTTTATAAAATATATAAATGAAAATAAGTTTCTAGCTCTCCATTGCCTCACATTTTCACCAAATTTGAGGTGTATATTTGGGAAGGTTTAACTTAAAACAGATACTGCACAGCTTATGTGAAAATTCACATAGAAGGACCGGAGGGCAACTCAAAGAGGCAATTACCCTCCAAAGCAGCTGAAACTGAGGTAATCTGCATGACTGCTGACTGGAAGAAACAACTCTACTTATTAAAAGACAATGGTCAGATAAAACAGTATTTTCAAAGATACACTCCAAATTCAAAGTCCCCCCCCCTTTTTTTTTTTTGCAGTTTTTTGTCAGGGCTGGGTTTGAACCTGCCACCTCCGGCTTATGGGGCCGGCGACCTATTCCTTTGAGCCACAGGCACCGCCCCAAATTCAAAGTCCTAAAAGTAGTTGCTCACCAGTGTAAGCAATCCAACTGTTTGCCATGTCAGCAGTTCTTTGTAACATGCAGGAATTTCTTTCTATCTATCTATCTATCTATCTATCTATTCTGAGACAGTCTCACTGTTGCCCTGGGTAAAGTGCCATGGCATCATAGCTCACAGCAACCTCAAATTCCTGGACTCGAGCAATCTTCTTTTACCTCAGCTGTCCTAGTAGCTGGGACTACAGGCATGACCACCATGCCCAGCTAATTTTTCTATGTTTAGTAGAGACAGGGTCTTGCTCTTGCTCAGGCTGGTCTTGCACTCCTAAGCTCAAGCAATCTGGCCATCCTCCCAGAGTGCTAGGATTACAGGTGTGAGCCACTGCACCCAACCACACACAGGAATTGTAAAATTTAATGACAGTTAATTCCTGTAGTACAAGGGTAGCCTAACAATAGCAACACCAATAATAATAATAATGACAATTAACAGTCATTGAACAAGTATTAAATGCCAGACATAGTGAAGTGATAAGATTAGGTTGGGTGGCACCTGTGGCTCAAAGGAGTAGGGTGCCAGCCCCATATGCCAGAGGTGGTGTGTTCAAACCCAGCCCCGGCCAAAAGCTGCCAAAAAAAAAAAAAAAAAAAGGTTAGGTCTCACTATGCTGCCTAGGCTGGAATGCAGTGGCTATTCATAGACACGAACATAGCTCGCTGCAGCTTCAAACTGGGTGCATTGCACTATACCCAGTAAAGCTATTTTTTTAACCCCTATACCATGCTACCGCTCAAGTTCATTCATTTATTCATTATTCTTCAAACATTTACTGAAAAACTTAAAAGGCGGTGTTTTAGGCTCTGGGGACACACATGAACAAGCAAATGAGGGCTCAGTCCCATGGAATTTTCATTCCAGAAAATTGAACAAACTATGAACAACTAAACTATATAATTTTTAAGTGCTAGAAAGAAAAAGGATGTGCTAGAAGCCAAGACAAGGGGGCTAGTTTAGATATATCAGAGAAAATACTTCTCTATAAGTGACATTATGCTTTGATGAGAAGGAACTTAAATCAGGAGACACACAGACTCAAAAGAATCACTGAGTAACAAGTTATGCAACAAAGTGAAACATTCTATGGGGGCATAGAAAAAAGAGAGGTTAATTCTGCCTAAAGTGTCTAGGGCTGCATTACAGAGGAGGTGACATTTAAGCTGGGCCATAAATAATGACAAGGGTCTTACTGGCTGGAAGCCATTCCAGGTAGTGTGGCAGGAACAGTGCATAGACACATGAAAGTATGGGAAGTATCTAGAGGACTCAGGTCCTTATACTGAATTCATGGTCACAGACTGACAGGAGACAAGGCTAAGATGTAATGTCGCTGAAAGGACTTCATGCCAGAGACCCCAGTGATCCATGGAGAGTTCAGTTCTACAGAGGTGCCTCAAGAGCACATAGAGGGCAAAGCAGAGGCCAAAGAACACAACCCTTCCTTCCATCAATCACCTCATTTAAACAGCAGCTCTGTTTCCTCTAAGTCTGAGAGTTTTATACTAATAGTATTTCATTTAAAAAACACGTTCTATTTCTTTAAAAAAAATTTTTAAATGATTGACAGATACCTAAAAATACTTAAGTTTTTTTAAGGCTGGGCACAAGGGCACACACCTATAATCCTAGCACTCTGGGAGACCAAGACTGGAAGACTGCTTGATCTCAGGAGTTCAAGACCAGCCTGAGCAAGAATGAGACCCTGTCGCTACTAAAAATAAAAAAAAAAACTGGCCAGGCATCAGTGGTGGGCACCTGTACTCCCAGCTACTCAGGAGGCTGAGGTAACTGGATTGCCTAAGCCCAAGAGGACTTGTCATATCACAGCAACCTCCAACTCTTGGACTCAAGTGATTTTCTTGCCTCAGCCCCTCAAATAGCTGGAACTACAGGCACGGGCCACAATGCCCAGCTATTTTTAGAGACAAGGTCTCATTCTGGCTCAGGCTGGTCTTGAACCTGTGAGCTCAGGCAATCCTCCCGCCTTAGCCTCCCAGCGTGAGCCACTGAACCTAGCCTTATTGGTGGTCTTCTAACTCCTAATCTGTTCTCAAATATAAGGCCTTTTAGGTAGATAAATATCAGAACTTAGCTGGCCGAGCCTGTGTGTTCAAGCATTCATAATGGCTGTATATTTAGCCCAAATCTAATGAGTGCTCTGATCCAACAGCCTCGAAGACAAAAGTTTAGCATTTACAGCTCCTGGAACTTCATTCCCTATACCTTATATGGGAGTGATTACAGACACTCAGTAAAGTTTTTCCCCAGACAAAAGGACTTTTTAAAAATTCCCTTCACCACCTCCTCACCCAACAGTCTTTTCAGAGTTTCATTTCCAGCTTCATACCTCATCCATTGACATGTCCCATACTCTGCAAATTTCATTCTCCATTTCTTCATCAAGTTCCATCTGCTGTTCCTCATCATCTGAGCTGGATTTGGCATTTTCAGGGCTGACAATCTTCAGAAACACAGGGATGAAAACAGATGAATAAAAGTTGTCCAAAGCACTCCTTGAAAAACATTTTGTCAGTTCTCAGCTGGGGCTACTGTCTGTGTGGAGTTTGCACATTCTCCCATGTCTGCATAGGTCTGCTCCGGGTATTTCAGTTTCCTCCCATAGTTCAAAGATGTGCACATTAGGTTAACTGGTGCATCTACATGGCCCCAGTCTGAGTGTGGGTATGTATGTGAGTGCACCTGCAAAGGGATGGTATCCTGTCCAGGGTTGGTTCCTGCCTCATGTCCTGAGCTGCCAGAATAGGTTCCAGCCATTCTTGACCCTCAAGTAGAATAAGCAGGTTGGAAAATGAACACAAACTATTATTTATTATAAAATAAAAAGATTGTACTATTGTCTACTTTCTCATTTCATACACACATACAACAGTAAATGATATGGTATGAAAGCACTCAGGAAGCCTGCCATATTTGTCATTATTTTTGAACTATGTGGTTCCTTACAATTTTCACTTAGGAAACATTTAATTGTTTATTTAACCCAATACAACTATGACTGCTTTCACTCAACTGATTCATCAAAAATTGGGTAATTATTTATTTTTGTTTATCTTTCTTAAATGTATATATAGCTCACATTTATGTTAATGTTTAATATTGGAAGTGTTTGGGGGGTCTTCATTTAGAAACTTATTTATGTTTTTCTGTCAAGAAATATGGCTTAGGAAATTAACTCTTGTTTATTTATCAATTAGCCTATGATAAAACTGGTTATCAGGCATTCACTTCACTTACAGTTTTCAAGAACGTATTGACAATGTTAAGTAAACACTTATTATATTATTAATCCAGATTACTTAGAGATCACAAAGAGACTTTCATCAAAGATTTCGTGCAAAAGTTTGTTTTAAAAAAGTTAGTGCCTTGGGTAGACCTATTTATTCCACATTCATAAAGTAAATACTACATACTATTGCTAGGCATTGGGATAGAAATATAAAAATGAGTAAGATAAAATCCTTTGCATTTAAGCAATTAAGGATCCAGTGGGGGAAAGACATGTAAACAGCCTCACAACAGAAAAGGCTAAATAACTTAACTGAATTGGGGACAAAGTTATGGCAGCAGAAATGATGGATCAATGACCTAATCCTGGCAGAAGCGGAGGAACACTTGTCATAGGAGGTGATATTTGAGCTAAATGTTGGAGGAATAGTAGTTTGTCACGTGAAGAAGGGGGAAAGAGCATTCCGAGGGAAATACAAGAATTCAGAGTTACGAAAAGATCTAGTTGCCTGTTTGGGAATTAGTGTTGATGGAACAGTGAGTGTATCACGGGCAGATGAGGCTAGAAAAGTTGCAAAGAGCACCGGATTCCAAGCTAAGAAATACACGTTTTTCTCATACAAGCAATAGGAACTAAGAAGAGTATCATTAACAGCCGTTTCTAAGGAAGATTATTCTGGAAGCTGTGTAGAAAATGGACTGGAGACCAGTTAGGAAAAGGTGGGGAGAAGAAAACTCCCGTTTACTGAGAGCCCCTATCAGCCGAACATACTACACCCTCCATGGCCATAACTACATTTAACTACACAATAACCCTATATATACTAATATAATCACATTTAACTACACAATAACTCTCTCTATACTAATATGAATATTATAATTCCATTTTATAGAAATTAAAGAGAGAAACAGACTGAGCAGCTGACTTGCTCAAACTGCTAGCTAGTAGGGGAAGCCGCGTTTTTGATGCAAGAACGGTCCGTGGCATAAATAAAATTAGGATCTGGGCTTCAGAAACGACAGTGGGAATGGGGAACAAAATCCGAGCAATGTATTTACACGGTCACATATTTTGGGAGGATTTGCAAAAGTAAAATATAACCACAAGCATTCCAGCATCTCTGCCGCTAGACTCCCCTTTGTGTCTAGAGAGGCTCGGGAGTGACCCTGGGCGTGCTTTCCAAGGCGTCCAGAAGGCAAGGCTTGGGGCCCCGCAGCTCGGGCTTGGGGAGGAGGGGCCGTGGGGATGACGGCTCCGGGGCAGGAGGGGCTGCCAGGAGCCGGGCCCGGGTGACTGGAAGATAGAGGGAAAGCCCACTCGTGGCGCGAGTTTCCACACCTGGATGAGCCCGCTGAGGACGCCGAAGAGCCAGTGCTTGCTGTAGACCGTGCGCCCTATGCAGTCTCCCCCGGCCACCTCCCCCTCCTCCTCCTCGTCCCGACCCGGCGGCGGCGGCGAAGGATTACGATCCATGACTTGGCCGCGCAAGACGCGCGGGAACCGCTCCGGAAGCCGCGGAGGAGGCGACAGGTTTCCTTGTGCCAGAGCGCCGGCGCGCTCTACGCGGCTTCGGTCACAGCGCCCCCTGCTGTCGGGAGCCGTGCCAGCCTGGGCGCCCGCCTACAGGACTTAGTCTCCACAAACCCATCCCACACAGGACCGGGATCTTTCTCCTAGTTATTTGTCTCTGTCACTGAACCAGATAGTCTATTTCTCCAGGTGCTCTTACCTGATTGGAGAAGGAAGAGGAAGGGAGAGGAGGAAGCAGAGAAAAAGTCAGCGTCTCTAGTACAGATGTGAATCTCAAAGCTATCAAACCTATTCCATTTGTGATCTGGATCTAGAGGTCAGGAGTTAGAGACCAGCTGAGGAAGAAGAAGACTCTGTCTCTAATAAAAAACAGAAAGCATTAGCAGGATGTGGTGATGTGTGCCTGTAGTCCCAGCTGCTTGGGAGGCTAAGGCAGGAGAATTTCTTGAACCCAGGAGTTTGAGTTTCAGTAAACTACAGTGACATCACTTGAGCTCTACAGAGCAAGCACTTGTCTCAAAAGAAAAAAAAGTGTTTGTGTGACAGCTTTAATTGGGTTTATGCATGTATGTCAGAGTAGAACATGTCCCTGCTCTCTGGAATGGAAAGAAAATGTCAGAGTGTAACAGAGGGAATGGCCTGGAAAAAGGCAAAATGTTTTATGAGCTGTTTATTTAAAACCTCCCATACTCTTTTTGGGAATTAAGTGGTCCAGTGGTCAGGAGGGGTAGAGGAATGTCCTTTGTTCTTTGCACCACAGGATATAGCTCAACAGACCTGGGAAGCTATCCTGCCAGTTTGTCTTGGCTGGAGGTCTGTAATCCTAGGCAGATTGCTGTGGCTGGAGATGGGAGGCATCAGAACTGTCAACTATGGTTAAACAGCAATAATTTGAAGCAGAAAACTGAAGGGACCAGATTTGTCACCAAGAAACCATGCACACCTGGAAATCCAAGGAGTTTTATTCTTTTCAGGCATATGCTCAGGTCATTCCCACCATCAAAGTGGTTGTAGAGGCTCGGCGTCTATAGCTCAACCGGCTAAGGCGCCAGCCACGTACACCTAAGGTGGCGGGTTCGAATCCCCAGCCCGGACCCGCCAAACAACAATGATGGCTGCAACCAAAAAATAGCCAGGCGTTGTGGCAGGTGCCTGTGGTCCCAGCTACTTGGGAGGCAGA
>CAUYTI010159893.1:0-10101 GCA_963575145.1 Galago senegalensis
ATCTTTCTAAGAGTAGAATGTGAACGTTTTAAAGCAATAACTGAGAAAATGACATGAAGGCTGTGTTGACCAGTTTGATGGAAGTATTTCAGATTGCATGTGAAAACCCCACACTGTACCCCAGAAGTGCATTAATGTACAGAGTTAACAGTCAATAAAAAAAAAAAGAATCCTTATTTCCTAGTGAAGTTGTAGCCGTCATAATGTCACAGCACAACAGATGGCCCATGTGTTTGTGCTGCTGCTGGTGTTAAAGCACTACTGTGTGGGCCGTCATGTGCAAGTCTACAACAGGTTGGGCGCAGTGGCTCAGGCTGTAAGCCCAGCACTTGGGAGGCTGAGGCAGGAGGATCCTTCGAAGTCAGGAGTTCAAGATCAGCCTGAGCAAGAGGGAGACCCTGTCTCTACTGACAAACAGAAAAATTAGCTGGGTGTGGTGGTGGGCGCCTGTAGTCTCAGCTACTGGAGAGGCTGAGGCAGGAGGATTGCTTGAGTTATGATGATGCCTTTGCACTCTAGCTGGGGAGACAGAGTGAGAGTCTGTCTTTAAAGAGAGAAACGGTCTAGCACTCCAGGTATGTGTGTTATGTAATACTTGATAATGATAATCAACAACCATTTCATTGCGTTATGTATTTATTATACTGCTGTGTATCCATATTACTCTAAAGTATACTCTTTCAAGTTATTTCTTTAAAAGTTAACTATAAAACAGCCTTGGGCAGACCCTTCAGGAGGTATAGAGAAGAAAGCACTGTTACCACAGGGTGACAGCTCCAGGCGCGTTACTGTCCTGGGAGACCTTCCAGTGGGACAAGATGTGGAGCTGGGAGGCTGTGGTAGCGATGACCCTGACCCCGGGAAGGCCAATGTGTGCGTTTGTGCCTTAGTTCCTAAAAATAAATTAAGAAATTTAAAAAGTAAAAAGATGGGACGGCGCCTGTGGCTCAAAAGGGTAGGGCACCAGGTGGCAGATTCAAACCCAGCCCCGGCCCCCCCCCCCCAAAAAAAGTAAAAAGATGAAAATTTTAAAAATAAGGAAAACATATAGAATAAGGATATAAAGAAAAATATTTTTGTTGTAATGTGTTTAAAACACTTCATTTTAAGCTAAGTGTTATTACATAAGAATAAAAAAGTTTAAAAAAGTTTATAAGGTAAAATAGTTACAGAAAGCTGAGGCTAATTTATTATTTAAGAGGAAAAAATATTTAAATAAATTTAGTATCCCTGAAGTGTCCAGGGTATATAAAGTAAGCCTCCAGCAGTGTGTAGTCTCGTCCTTGGCCTTCACATTGATTCACCATCACTGTCACCCAGACCAGCTTTCTGTCCTGCAAGCTCCATTCCTGGTAAGTGTCCTATACAGGTGTACCATTTAAAAAAATCTTTTATACCATATTTTTACATACTTTTCAATGTTTGGACACATTTAGACACACAAAGACCATTATTTTACAATTGTCTACAGTATTCAGTACAGTAACATGCCACACCCCATCTAGCCTGGGTGTGCAGTAGGCTAGACCATCGAGACTAGAAGTATACTCTGTGAGGTTTACACTTGATGTAATCACCTAATGACAGTTTTCTTATTTATTTTTCGTATTCTTATTTATTTATTTATTTTGAGACGGAGTCTCACTCTGTCATCCTTGGTAGAATGCTGTGGCTCACAGCAACCTCCAACTCTCAGGCTTAAGCGATTCTCTTGCCTCAGCCTTCCAAGCAGCTGGGACTACAGGCACCTGCCACGACGCCCAGATATTTTTCTTCGGTTGCAGTTGCCAGTTGCCATTGTTGTTTAGTTGTCCCAGGCTGGGTTCCAACCTGCCATGTTCAGTGTATGTGGCTGGCACCGCAACCACTGTGCTACAGGTGCTGAGCCAAATCTTCTTCTTATTATTATTTTTGGAGATAGAGTCTCACTATGTTGCCCACGATAGAGTGCCAAGCTGTCACAGCTCACAGCAATCTCAAACTCTTGGGCTGAAGAGACTCTTTTCCCTGGGCCTCCCAGGTAGCTGGGACTACAGGTGCCCACCCAACGTCTGGCTATTTCTTTCTTCTTTGTTGCAGTTGTTGCCTGGGCTGAGTTTGAACCCACCAGCCTCAGTGCATGTGGCAGGCACCGTACCCCCTGTGCTACGGGCACTGAGCCTTATTATTATTATTTTGAGACAATTTTATTCTGTCACCCTAGGTAGAGTGCTGTGGCATCATAGCTCACAGCAACCTCAAACTCTTAGGGTTGAGCTCTCCTCTTTGCCTCAGCCTCCCAAGTAGCTGAGACTACAGCACCTGCATGACACTCAGCTAGTTTTTTTTTTCCCCTAATTTTAGTAGAGCCTGGGTATTGCTTTTGCTCAGGCTAATCTTGAACTCCTGACCTCAATCAATTCACCTCCCTCAGCCTCCCAGAGTGATAGGATTATAGGCATGAGCCACCTGATGACGCTTTTCTTAGAATGTATTCCTGTTGTTAAGTGACACATAACTATGTAAGTATATGTAATCTGCTAAATTACTTATTTACCCATCTGTCTCCTGGCTAGACGGGAACTTACTGAGAACAGAAATCTGACTTTATTTAGTTATGTCTCCAAGTTATCTCAAGGTCTGGCATAGAATGGGAAGTTGTAATTCTTGGTAAAATTAATGAATGAGATAGACTCTGTCTCTTTAGAAGTAACAAAATTGTGATGTTTAAATATGTAAGAGAAATAGAAACTGCTGAGTAGGTAATCCCTGCACCTGATGTGTCTACATCAGTCTTCTGCAAACAAGAGTAGGTAATCCCTGCACCTGATGCGTCTACATCAGTCTTCTGCAAACAAGAGTAGGTAATCCCTGCACCTGATGCGTCTGCATCAGTCTTCTGCAAACTGTGTTCAGCGGTCTGGCATTCTCCAAATAATAATAATAATTCTCCTGTTCTTAATAAGTAAGATCTGCTTCATGTGCTTTGAATAATCTTTTGGTTTTGACTCTCAATTGTGCAATTTGAAGACAATGTTCATGCTTTCTTAATGTGCTTAATTTTGTCAGTTGTCGACTTTTCCCAGTTTTGTGTATTCACAGTTTGACTTCTCATCAATTCCGCTATTGTCCGGATTTTCTAACTTCGACAATAATAATAGAGCATGAAGGTGGAGCACACAGAAAACTAACATTAAATCTCAGCCTAAAAACACAATAGGAAATCCCGGAAGTTTTTGTCTGAATAGTTGCCACATAGAAAGGAGAACCACAACACCAGCTGGAAACGTTCGTTCCGTCAGCATCACCATTGGTGACCTGGTTAGGTAGAGGCCAACCATTGTGTGACTTCACCCCCCTAACGTATAGCACCTGACTCGGCCTTCTGGGGAAAAAACAGAACAAAACGAATAAACAAAAAACCAATACTCATTTTCAAAGTAAGCTTGAAGTAGCATGATTATGTTTGCTAAGTTTGATTTTTTTTCTAAAGAATCTATGACCCGGCTCAGCACCCGTAGCTTAGCAGCTAAGGCACCAGCCACATACACCAGAGGTGGCAGGTTTGAATCCAGCCCGGGCCTGCCAAACAACAATGGCAACTACTATCAAAAAAAATAGCCAGGTATTGGGCACCTGTAGTCCCAGCTACTTGGGAAGCTGAGGCAAGAGAATCACTTAAGCCTAAGAGTTTGAGGTTGCTGTGAGCTGTGACACCATGGCATTCTACCCAGGGTGACAGCTTGAGACTCTGTCTCAAAAAAAAAAAAAAAAAAGAGAATCTACATCCCTGGGGCCCTCATCTACACTCAAAGTGGTATTGTACTTAAAATGCAAAACGTTCAGAACCCACAGGGAGTACAAAGAATGGGTTGATTTTTCACAGAAGCCTACAAGACAACAGATATCACCGATTGTTGTTTTATTTGGGACTCAGCCTCACAGGCTAAGATTTTTCAATATGAAAACTCAGATTTAAGTCTAACTTTGGGTCAATGTGGAAATGGAACAGGAAAACCACCTCTTCCAAAGATCTAGGAAGGCCACGATCGCATCCTTGAAAACATCCTTTGCTGAGGATGAGTAGGGTCTGATAATGGACCTGGAGAACGTCTGCCTTTCATTTCCAGAACCTTCTCATTCGAGGGTATAATTTAAAGAAGCACCAAGCTGTAACCCCTCACTGGCAGTCTGGAACATTTCTTAGCAGCCCAGGTTCCAGGCTGGTCTTCCCTGCTAGGCTGTCCCCCAGGACGGACCTCTTTGTATCTGCATTTCACTTTTGTTACCTGTTCAGTGTAGGAGATCTAGAGAATTTTTGCTGGAAGAGCTTTAGAGCTCACCAACACTTACAAGGTTTTCATTGCCCAGAAGCATCAGTGGTAGACATCTGTGTCCAATATGCACCCCCTGGGGGCTGTGCCCGTCCTTACCCAGACGGCTACTCTAGGAGTGCCATTTTTGTATATGACCCCATCTCTTTACCCAAGTTGCACTGAGTCGCTTCCTTGAATTTAGTGTAACATGGAGACAGCCAGTCTATAGTAACAAATAGTGGACTGAAATGGAGACAGAGGCTGAGCAGAGCACTGAAGGGCCACACTGGCTGCTCTGAGGACCCCGGTTCCACTTAGTCCTTGTGCTCAATCACATCCCTGCCTGGTTTGGTGGCTTCAACACCTCTTGGGGTTTCTATCACTTTAAAGCAAACATTCTGTCAAGAGTCATTTATGTCAAGAGAAGTTTCTTTTTCTAGCAAGTACTTGAACAATTTGTATGTCTGTATTCTATCTGGTTGCCATGCCAGCGTTGTCTGAGTTGCTCTCTTCATTAGAATTCCTGGAGATTTCCTTTTCTCTTAATACAAAAAGAGGCTATTGCTGACACACTCCAGAAGGCTTTTTAATTTTTTTAATTTATTTATTGTTCTTTAAGACGGAGATTCACTTTATTGCCCTCGGTAGAGTGCTGTGGCACTCACAGCAACCTCCAGCTCCTGGGCTCAGGCGATTCTCTTGCCTCAGCCTCCCGAGTAGCTGGGACTATAGGCGCCCACCACAATGCCTGGCTATTATTTTGTTGGAATTTGGCAGGGGCCGGGTTCGATCCTGCCACCCTTGGTATATGGGGCTGGTGTCCTATTCACTGAGCCACAAGTGCTGCCCCATTTTTTTTTGTTGTTGTTTTTTATTGAGATAGAGACTTACTCTATCACCCTGAGTAGAGTACCTTGGTGTCACAGCTCACAGCAACCTCAAACTCTTGGGCTTAAGTAATTCTCTAGCCTTAGTCTCCCAAGTACCTGGGATTACAGGTGCCCACCACAACGCCCAGCTATTTTTTGGTTGTAGTTGTCATTGTTGTTTGGCAGGCCTGGGCTGGATTCAAACCTGTCAGCTCTGGCATATGTGGCTGGCGCCCTAGCCACTGAGCCACAGGCACCAAGCCAAATTATTATTTTTTAAAGCCTGGTCAAGTGAAACAATGGGAGTGGAGAAGGAACAAAGAAATCTGTAATTGATTGTGATCAATAAGTTGAAAGCACCACTGTACTCAGACCAGCATAGAAATAGTCTTTGAATAACTTTTCTAACAATGATGTTAACCTTAATGTTATTTGAATTTTATTTTATATTATTTTATTTTGTTATTATTATTATTTGATATGTCACCCTCAGTAGAGTGCCGTAGCATCACAGCTCATAGCAACCTCAAAATCTTGGGCTTAAGCAATGCTCTTGCCTCAGCCTCCCAAGTAGCTGGGACTACAGGTGCCGGCCACAAAGCCTGGCTATTTTTTGTTGCAATTGTCATTGTTGTTTAGCTGGCCCAGGCTGGGTTTGAACCTGCAAGCCTCGGTGTATGTGGCTAGCACTATAACCACTGTGCTGTGGGCACCAAGCCTGTTTTTATTATTTTTTGGGACATTGTCTCACTCTGTGGCCCTGGGTAGAGTGCTGTGGTATCATAGCTCACAGCAACCTCAAACTCTTGGGCTCAAGTGATCCTCTTGCCTCAGCCTCTTGAGTAGCTGGGACTACAGGTGCCCACCACAATTCCCAGCTAGTTATTTGGATTTTAAAAACCACACCCTGGACACCTCCCATATGTAGGCACTGAGCACATGGAGATAAAGGGCCCAGTTTTTTTTCCTACAGAAGCTCATGGCCTCATGCAATGGTGCTGAAAATGTGGCCTTCTCATAGCATTGCCCAGAAATTTGTGAAAGATGCAAGTGAATCAGAAACCCAGTCATCTGTATCCTAACAAGTCCTCGGGGGACAGTGGTTCTCAACCTGTGGGTCACGACCCCTTTGTAACAGTGAAAATACATTGCAGCAGTAGGAAGGTTGAGAACCAGTTCGGCGCCTATGGCTCAAACGGCTAAGGCGCCAGCCACATACACCTGAGCTGGTGGGTTTGAATCCAGCCTGGGACCACCAAACAACAATGAAGGCTGCAACCAAAAAATAGCCAGGCGTTGTGGCGAGCGCCTGTGGTCCCAGCTACTTGGGAGGTGGAAACAGGAGACTCAATTGAGCCCAGGAGTTGGAGGTTGTTGTGAGCTGTAATGCCATGGCACTCTACTCAGGGCGACAGCTTGAGGCTCTGTCTCAAAAAAAAAAAAAAAAAGGAAGGTTGAGAACCACTGCTCTGGGGGATTCTGATATCACTAAAGTTTCAGAACTGGTGTAGAAACTTACTTATAGTTTTTTTTTTTTTTTTGCTGAGGCTGGGTTTGAACCTGCCACCTCTGGCATATGGGGCCAGCGCCCTGCTCCTTTGAGCCACAGGTGCTGCCCGTAACTTACTTATATGTACCTGCTTACCCAAGCTTCCTTCTCGCTAATGGCACAAATTGTGAACTATCATGAAACCCAAGCCATGATTTAAAAGGCTGAAAATGGAAATCATTTTGAGCTTTCTGGACAAGCTGTGAAAATCACTCCTGTCCTTGCTCCAGGGCCAACAATAAAGGTAGGTGTGTGTTCCTGGACTGTCTAAAGTGGCTCCAGTTTATCTGAACAGATAAGACAACATATGGAAATAACTCCAAAGGGTGAGCCCCTGCAGGCCTGGCCGCATTTTGGCACAACCTCACTCAAACCCGCTCTGCGAGCAGGGAGGCCATGCCAGTGCCCCTGTGGGGAGGTGTCTGCGAAAGTCAGCGGTATCAGTCCTCAAACCACATCAGAGGGCTCTGGCCCTCTCCTTTCTCTATCAAAGCTTCCCACTTGGTGCAAAAAGAGAGCTAGAGGGATAAACTGAAAATTAACTAAAATCAGTGTGTTCAGACAAGGCACACATCCTCCACCCTGAGAAGGTCTAATTGTCATTGGCTTTCTAAAGACTACCTTAGCTGCCTTCTCTTAAAGAACTTTCGAATTGATTCTCTTCATCCTTGTGCTTCCCCATGTCCTAATTTTCTGTCCCATCACTCAGTCCATTTAAATATTTGGCGAAAACCTAGAGGTAAACCAAGCAGAACAGGATGACTAAGATTCAGCGCCCACTCTCATGAAGGCCGTATTTGATGATATTCCCCAAGCACCAGCCATCCGTGGAGGGCAGAAGTATGTGCCAGGCCTTGAACTAGATTTTGAGGGTTCAGAAATGAGCACACTCGGGCGCCCCTGTGCTGAGGGACCTCGTCTTGTGCAGGAGGGGCAGGCACACAGGGAAAGGCTGCTGTGGAGGTGAGAAGGCACTAAGAAACCATGGAGGCGGGAAGGATGGAACCTCCCCAAAGGAGCTGAGGACATCTGGAAGGAGGATCTGCCTCGGAGCTGGGTTGGCCACATGAAGGGTGGTGGACAGAGGGATGGCATGTGTCAACATAGTGTCTCGAGGGCAGGGAGAGGCTTGTGGTGGCTCAATGTCAGGTTTTACAGCTGAAGGTTAGGATTGCTAAAGTAGGCCAGGGCTAGGTTGTGCAGAATTTCTTTTTTTCAAATTGCAGATTAATATGTATTTGTTCATCTACTGGCTTCATGTTAAAATTGAGTACATTGGATACTTGCTTTTCCATTCTTGTGATATCTTGCTAAGGAGAATATTCTCTAACTCTATCCAGGTTAATACAAAAGATGTAAAGTCTCCATCTTTTTTGTGGCTGAATAGTATCCCACAGTGTACACAGACCACAGTTTGTTAATCCATACTTGAGTTGATGCTACATCTTGGCAACTGTAAATTGAGCTGCGATAAGCAATTAAGTGCAAATGTCTTTTTTTTTTTTTTCAGTTTTTGGCCAGGGCTGTGTTTGAACCTGCCACCTCTGGCATATGGGGCCAGGACCCTACTCCTTTGGGCCACAGGCGCCGCCCAAGCGCAAATGTCTTTATGATAAAAGGATTTTTTTTGTTCCTTCTGAGTAGATACCCAGCAATGGGCTTGCAGGATCAAATGGAGGGTCTAATTTGAGTTCTTTTGAGGATTCTCCGTATTTCTTTTCAAAGAGGCTGTGTTAGTTTACAATCCCACCAACAATGTAAAAGTGTTCCCTTCTCTCGGTTATGAAGAATTCCATATGCCCCATGGCAGGCTTAGGAGTTGAGGCATGATTCTGGAAGGAGTAGAAGTTTATGGATTTTTTTTTTTTTTGAGACAGAGTCTTACTATGTCACCCTCAGTAGAGTGCTGTGACGTCACAGCTCACAGCAACCTCTAACTCTTGGGCTTAAGTGATTCTTTTGCCTTGGCCTCCCAAGTAGTTGGGACTCTAGGCCCTTGCTCCAGCAATTTTTTGTTGCAGTTGTCATTGTTGCTGCTATTCACTTTATCTGCCAATCCTCCATCTCTCAGCTGTTCTGAATGTCGGCTGATAACAACTCGAAACTCTTCCTCTCTTTGGAAAATTGCCCTTTGAACCCTCCTGCCTCAGTGTATGTGGCCAGTGCCCTAACCACTGAGTTACAAGTGCTGACCCATTGGGGGTTTTATTAAGTGGGGAAGATATGGTCAGATCTAGGTTTTAGAAAGCAGTGCGAAGGATGAATTTGACAGGATAAAGAGAAGAAGTGGGTGTTTTAGTTATCAACCACCTTGTAATAAATGACCCAAACTTACTGACTGAGAACAGTGGTGACCTGTTATTGCCACGGTTTGTTAGTTGAGAGTCTCTTCTGCTGGTCGTCCTCGGCTCCCTCACCCCGCTGAGGGCTGCGCTTGGCCATGGTGGGGTCTCTTTATCTATGTGGTCTCAAGGCCTTTCTCTCTCTCCTTGGTTGCTCATAATTCAGTGTCAAGGCCGAGTTCTCTTACGTGGTGCTGAGCGCATTCCATGAAGATAAAAGCTGAAGCTACAATCCCCCCAAGACCTTTCCTCTGCTGTGCCATATAGGAGAGTCCACAAAGGTGTCAATAAAAGGAGGCTGGTTTATTGGGACCACACAACTGGGAGGTTATTTTCAGAGTATAGGTAATAGACAATGAGAAGCTGAACTAAGAGGTGATGTGAGTGGAGAGGAGCCGATATTTAGGAACTGTGAGAATTAGCTGTCTGAGAGGACATTGTGCTAAAAGCTCAGATGGGACTTGTAGGCAGAGGGCCTTGTACCCAGGTCGCAGGGGGAGTGGACACTCCCTCCTCTATTCGCGTCACCTGCCAATCCTCCATCCCTCAGCTGTTCTGAATGTCGGCTGATAACAAACCAGATGGCCAGGCCCTGCTTCTCGGAAACCAACCTAAGAAGCAGGCAGAGGAAATATTCAAACAGATATTTTTCTGCTGGCATTTCTAAAGGGCTCTGTCCCTCCACCCTTCTTAGTTATGCCCTTCTCTCCATCTATTTGCAGTTCACGTTTCTCTACCTATAAATTAGTTTCCCTCTTCTTAAAGATTTTTCTGCAGAACTGGGCAGATTTATTTAAGAATCTTTTCAGGAGTGTCCAGCCTGTGGCCTGTGGGCCACATGTGTCTTACTTATCTTTCGTGTTGGACATCATGAAAAGTCTGCATGGACTTGCTTTTGTTCACAGCTTTTTTTTTTTTTTTTTGAGACAGAGCCTCAAGCTGTCCCCCTGGGTAGAGTGCCATGGCATCACGCTCACAGCAACCTCCAACTCCTGGGCTCAAGCGAGTCTCCTGCCTCAGCCTCCCAAGTAGCTGGGACTACAGGC
>CAUYTI010159898.1:0-35584 GCA_963575145.1 Galago senegalensis
GTTCTGCCGGTATCACTCTTCTCTCTCAGCTGGGCTCCCAGTTTTCGACTTTGTTGGATGTTTCTCCAGAGTTTATCCTTTCTTCTGAACAGGAGCTTCTGTCGGAGACTGGTGCCTGTCGGCCATCTTGACCGCTCCCCCCTAATCCTAAATTTCTAACAATGGGTCTTAGCACAATGAGTTTAAAGATATAGCTGATCTTCGTGTTACTTAAGACCAAATAAATGATAATTTTTTATTCCCTTGAAAAGTAAGTGAAGAAATCTATGAAACGAAGAGATTCTTTTTTGTGTGTGTTATATTTCATTGGTTAATATAATAAAGTACTTTTTTAGGAAAAAATGCAAATATAATTTTGATCTATAAGGGTTAGAATAATTGCCGTGTCTGATCAAAGGTCTTTTCAAGTTGAGTAAGGTGGAGATGACTTTTACTCTTACATTGAAGTAATGAAAAGAAAATATACCTGTCTGGAAATATTGGATGGATGTGGCCTTGTGAAGAAGATAGCCATGGTTGTCAAGCCCAGTTAATGAGGTCACGTTGGTCAAGGGGACGTCTGCAGGCACAGGTGACACAGAGGGGCTGCTAGGACACTTGTGCACATGCCCAGAGACAAGCGGGAGGACCTGAGAACGCAAACCAACAGAAACAGACCACCTTGGCAATCACTGCACTTGGCACAGCCACTCATGATCATCTGGATAGTGTGACCTTCCCCTAATGTCAATAATAATATAAGGTGAAAAATCCTCATCTAAGTGCAGTAAAAAGTAACCAGCAGGAAACGGAAGCACAGTATCTTGGCAGCTTGATCCGAGAAAAAACATCTGATTTTGTAGGAGTTTGTGCAGCAAATGGAAGTCGAGATTGTAAAAAGGAATTAGGTTTGGTGACTGATAGAACCCGTTTTCTTATCCTACTGGCTTAATTGCTTTTGTCCCAATAAATCAGCAGTTCCAAACTTTCTTGTTTCACTCCCTTGGTGGGATCTTCAAGTGGGCAAAGTTAGGACTAGTGGTGAGAGGCAGGGGGTGGAAATTACAGTAATTATAGCAGCTTATGCCTGAGACTATTTCTGTACTATATTCTGTCATCAGAGAAGGCTGAACCCATCAGGTTGGAGTGTATCCAGGAATCAATAGGTTGAACCTTGTGGTTTTTAATCACAAGAAACCTAAAGAACGTCCTTGAATACCCTATCAAAAATTGTTGGACAATGAACTACACCTATAAAACAGAAACTGAAAGCTGTTCCATGTATAGGTACACTTTTATGTTCATAGAATATTTAGAAGTCTCTCTTTTGACTTAAGAATCCACTGGCATTTCACCATAGACTTGCAAAGAAAATGCATCATCAAGCCTCATCCTTCAGGTAAGTTTTTTGGAGGATTATACACAGTATTTCAAATAGTCATGCTGCACTTTGTTTCTGATGGGTTAGCAAAGAAATGGTTGAGAAATGATTTGCCTGGGGGCACACACATCAATAGAAATTACGGATAAAAATCTCATGTTTTTATGCTCCGTAGTCAGGACCATGGAAGAAGGTTCTCTCCCAAATCATATTTTTACTAGGAGATAATAAATATATTCCTTGCTTCATACACAAGCTAAACTCTTGATGAGGTTAATTTTCCGCACTACATTAAATCCTCTGTAAATGATCAGAAGTCCCTGCTCCCTGACAGCAGTTCAGTAGTTTATATCAGTGATCACAGACCAGTTCCTGGTATTAATGTGTCCACATCATAAAGGCTGTCAGGAAAATTGATATTAATGAGAACTCTTGCTGGACAACTTAAGACAAAGGCCAAATGTAAAATTCTTCGGACAATGAACTCTGTCTTAGCTTCCACAAGCTATACCTTCTTGTCAGAATGAAAACACATCAATGGTAAAATTTCGTCATAATCACATATTAGACATTTGGAAACTCAGAAGACTTAAATTGACAGTATCGGGGCTGTGATCTCTTTTGCTACACACCTCCTTCCCTGCAAACATCCTTCAGCTTGCACTTAGTTAAGCTATTCAGACTTCACCAGCTGCAGGGACAAGAGCCCTCAGAACACGTTGAAATAAGGTAGTTTGACCTCATACATCCCCCTCATAGGTGCGTGTGGTAAAACCCCAAGAACACTTTATAAGAAAAGCATTTACCCTCAGAAAATATATGGTAATGTAGGTAGGTTCTTCTCTTCTTAGACATTAACAAGTAGAACAGGAAAGCCAGACAGACCCTCAAATGAAGCACAGGGATGCGAGGTAGAGGTAGGACTCCTGAGGTCCTGCAGTGCCACCTCCGTGTGTCGAAATAAATGTCTTAGAATCTCTACAGATAAAGTTTAGAGAAACCCAATGAATCTCCACTCTTGAAAGTCATAGAAAGATGTCAAAAACATTTGTCCCTGATTCTTCCAGTTTTTCTTTCTTGGACCATCATACGGATACATAACTTCCCAGATTATATTTTCTGCTCTAAACATAATAACAAGTAAGCACTGAATACAAATGTCTTAACACAATAACTAAGAAAATGCTGTGAAGGCTAAGTTGACCAGTTTGATGAAAGCATTTTGTATTGTATATAAAACCAGCACATTGTACCCCATGATTGCATTGATGTACTCAGCTATGGTTTAATAAAAAAAAAAAAAAAGCATGATGAATTGAACAGATACATTTATGTATACAGAAAATAGAAAAACAATCCCATCCTTCCAGCATAAGTCAGTTTGGTTATTATAAGCACTGTGGGGTGAGGAATAAAGACAAACCTTCGAGGTGATGAATTGCTTTCTGAAAGGGTGAGAGGACGGGTGCGTTGAGATCTGGAAGTCACTCAGCTTTCATTCTGCCCTTTACAAGACTCAACCTGTGTCAAAGTGATTCAAGTTTAGTTTCCACTTAAATAACATTTCAAGAAACAGATCACATGAACTTGATGAGATTTCCTTTTATTTCATACCACTGTTTTTCAAAATTACAAATTGTCTATCTTGACGCTAAGGTGTCCACAACGATTAACGTGGCTGTTTCCACAATTATTTCCTTCTAAAATTTCGCAGTGTTTTCATATTTGAATCATGATCACGCCAGTAAGAGTCCTGATAAATCATGTTAAGCTAATGATGAAAAATAACAAATGTTCCATTTTACTCAGCTACGCAAAATAGTACGTTAACCACAGCAGTGCCAACGCGTTTCAGCGTGGACGGAGATGTAGGAGAGAGGATAGATTAAACACTGCTCAAGGAGTTTATTTTCTTCACTAAATATCTAATTTCAGTGGTTTTATAAAAGGGCTATTCCATAATTAAAATGTGCGGGAAGCCATGTTCTTTTGGGGTTTTTTCCCCCCTAGAAATACATTTTGTACTTTGAAAAGCTGCATTTTCACGATTCTATACAGCAGGGAAGAGGATAATTTCTTAAGTGCTTCCAAAAGGCACTTAATTATTCACAGAGAATAATATGTGTAGATCAAAATGTATGAAGAGTTGGTATATCTCATGATAGGAACCATAATTTAGATATTATACAAATTGATTTACTTTAATTGAATTTGAAATCATTACTTCAAATGCAGAAATGATAATGGTTGTTTCAATGACACAAAATAACCGTGAGCTGTCTGCCTTGAGCAATCCATTTTATGAACAGGTCGCTCTGCCATGTTAGGTCTTTGTGATTCTCCAGGACTCATTTCTGAGCCATTTCTTGACATCAAGGTGGGAGAGGAACACAAGATACATAATTTGCTCATCAGTCGGCTGCTCTTTCTCAATGCCATGTCCCCTCCTTCTTCCATCATCTTTACACTTGACTCCACCAGACCTCGGTCATGCTGGGTCTCCTATATCTGCACTTCCTCCCTAGGCGATTTCATTTCACCTCTTAAATTTACATGTCCACTCCCTCTCACTTTAAAACATTAACAATTCAATGTGGGGTTTATGTTTGCCTACTTTGTCCTTCAATTTTTAAAATCACTTTAAATATCAAACGTGTTTGGTAGACGCCTTCTGCCTAGGTTTATGATTCATTTTCCAGTAATCAGATTTGGAACTCATTCGTTGCTCCAGGATTTTGAGTCAGAATTGCAAAGTCTGTTCCTATACCTTAGTTTAAAAGTATTTAATACAGTAAAACTTTCTTCTGGTACTGACATTTGTCTCTTAACTTTTCGATCCTGAGTTTTCTTTTTAAGAGATGGGGTTTCATTATGTTGGCCAGGCTGGACTCAAACTCCCAGCCTCAGCCTCCTGAGTAGCTGAAACTTCAGAGACATGTCACTGCACTCAGCTCTAAGCTCTAATTTATTAAGGGTTAATTCCTGTGTGGGGTTTGAGATCTGGGTCAAATTTTATCTATATGAGTTATTTCAACACTATTTCTTAAAATGTCCATCCTCACTCCAGTGCTTAAAAATGTCATTTTATTATATACTAAATTTTTGTAGGTGCTGTAGTTAATTTCTCCTGTCTTTTCTATTCCAGTTGTGTGTATCTTTATTTTTAAGCCTATTCCTCATCACTTTGATTTTAAACGTAGTTTATAGTATGTTTTAATGGAAAGCAAAGCTAGTTCCCTATCATAGATTTATTTTTTGAAACCTGTAGACTATTCTTACCTGTTTATTTTTCCACACAAACTTAAGTATCAATTTGATGAATTCCCTGGAATGGCTTGTTGACATTTTTATTACACTGACTCTATACATTAATATAAGACAGCTGTCACGTCTGAATGTCGAGCTTTCGTTGTTTTGTTTAATTTTACTTTTATGCCCCTTCAAGAGTGCCCCTCAATTTTTCCAGATAATATTTGCACATTTCTTGTTAAATTTTCTCCTATTTAATCTCTTTTGTTGTAAGCTAATTTCCCTGCCAATATCTCATCTCTTTATTAGTTGTGAATAAAATAACTATTAGATGTCAACATTATTTTATATTGTGTTATTTGATTGAATTATCATTTCAATTAGTTTTAGCCTCGATTTTTGCTACTGTTGCTATTTTATAGTGTCTGCATCTCAAAATAGAAACTAGTTCACTTTTCTTCTTTATCCATTCGTTTTCCTCTAATTAATCCATCCTGTCTAATGCATTGGCTAATGATACCAGTACAATGATAGTTGACATACTAGGCATCTTTATCTTGACCTTCATCTTAATAGGAATAGTTCCAGTGTTTCTCCATTAAAGAAGTTCTCAGTAAGATAAAATAAGCAATTCCACCCTGTCTCTCCCATTGAAAGAAGACATAAAACCTGGACAGAATGCAAGAAGTGTCTATTTGATGGCAACCGTATGCAAACAACCAGATAAATAACCAAATCCCAACTAAACACAGTATCTTATATGAAAATTAACTCAAAAAGCATCACAAATCCAGCTACATGAGATACAATTAAACTTAAACAAGTTAAACACAGGAGAAACTATCTATGACCTTAAATTACCCAGAGTTGTTCATGACACAGAACACATGATCCGTAGCACCCCTTCCCTTCAGAGGGGCAAACGCCACAGTTTTTATTTGCTTGTTTTTTAATTTTCAAATGAATTGTGAGTTCTCTGAATTGGTGATTCTCTTTGCTCTATAGAATCCTACAATTTGCATTCATTTTCCTCTTCACCATCTTATTCTCAAAAGGTTTCTACCTCCCATGTCCCCAAAACTATGCTTTTGAAAATTCTCCCTTAAGTCTCTGCTCTCCCTTTAAATGGCATCTTCCTGTTTATTTATTTATGTTTATTAAATCATAACTGTGTACCTTAATGCATTTATGGGGTACAATGTACTGATTTGATGTACAATGTGGAAAGCTTACCTCAAACTTGTGAACATAACCACTACCTCCCTTACTTATTTGTCGTGGTAAGACATTTATACTCTACTCTGAATAGTTTTGAAATGTGAAACATAACTATAGTCCAGAAAGATAGAGGGAAGAGGAGGGAGAGGGGAGGGGAGGGGAGAGGCCAGGAGGAGGGACGGTATTTGGTAGGACCTTATCTTCCCTTTTAAATTACATTTACTTCTTAAACTGTTTCCTTCCCTTTAAATTACATTTTTAAAAAAATCTTTTCCTAGTAGTTTCCTTTAGTCCTTTGAGTAATCTTTTTCTCAATCTGCTCAGATACTTCTCCAATATTTTCAGATATAGAAGGGATTTTACATTTTTGGTGTCCAGGACAAACTATTTTCAGGCCCCTTCAACCAACCTCCCTCTTCTGTCTTACCACCATTTTTTTTTTTTTTTTTTTTTTAGCACCACTACTTTTGCTCACCACAAAGTCTTGTTATCTGTGCAAAGTGGCTGGGCGGCCTGCGAGGTCCTGCCGTGGGGTTTTCTTACTGGTTTCTCTTTTTTCTCTTCTTTTTGCTCGTAGTTACTTACTGTTTCAGAATTACATTTAAGTTATGCTGTAGGCATAGTTTATAAATTTAATTTTAAATTTTGATTATTTTTCTCCTTTTTTTTTTTTTTTAGATAGAATCTCACTTTGTCATTCTGGGTAGAATGCCCAGCATTATAGCTCATGGCAACCTCAAACTCTTAGGCTCAAGTGATCCTTTGCCTCAGCCTCCTGAGTAATTGGCACTACAGGAATCCGAGCTATTATTTAGTGACAGGGTCTTGCTCTTGCTCAGGCTGGTATCGAACTCCTGAGCTCAAGCAATCTACCTGCCTCGGCCTCCCAGAATGCTGGGATTAAAGGTGTGAACCACTGGACCCAGCCTCACTTTTGATTTTATAAGAAGAAAAAAGAAAATACACTTTTCCTTTGATTTGGAGGGGAAAATTTTGGATGTATCAAACGGTAGCAACGTGTGGACCGTGTATGGGCTCCACTCAAAGAAACAAAGTTGTACAAAATATTCCTTTAAATTTACCTTTTGATGTTTAAAAGATAATTGGATGGACCTTGAGGACCTTGGGCTAAATGAAATAAGCCAGTTACAGAAATTCAGAGACAGCAGGATTCCAATCATACGAGATATCTAAACTTAGCTGCGTGCGGTGGCCCAAGCCTATAGTCCCACCACTTTGAGAGGGAAAAGCAGAAATACCAGAGGAAGCTGGTAGTTGGAGACCAGCCTGGGCATTAGTGAGACCCCATATCTACAAAACATAAAGTAAAATAAAATAGTCACATGCATAGAAACAGAAATTAGAATGATGGTTGTCAGGGGCTGAGAGAGAGACGGTGAAAATGAGGAGTTTCTATTCATCTGGTATAAAGTTTCAGTTATGCATTTCTGGAGATCTGCCAGGCAACATCCTACATATGGTTAAAAACATTCCATTGTAGACGTAATAAATTTGTGAAGGGTATAAAAATAATGTTAACTATAGAAACATGTGTCCTAGGAGTGTGTGTATGTGTGTGTGTGTTTTTAACAGAAATGCATAAATAGGTTCACCGTGAAACACGTACAGACAGGTTCATATCAACACGATTCATAATTTCCAAAAACCCTCCACAAATTACATGTCCGTCTATAGTAGACAGACAGGGCTGCAACTAGAGGGGGGGAAGGAAAGCACTCATTTAGGAGAAAAATTTAAGAGGCTACAAAAATAATAAAACTATGTAACATAAATCTTACATTTTACAGATCATTACTGAAGTACTATGGATGCGGGGGAAATGGCATGAACCATGGATTTGTTTCAAAATAGCACGGGATCTGGAGAAGCTGGAGGAGGAATAGAAATAGATTGGCCATCGGTTCTTAGTGTATAAGATTCTTGTATGGGGATTCTTTATCAACTTCTGTCTGCTTTTGTACGTGTTTACAGTTTTTGTAATAAAACATTTAAAAAAGCATCAGTGCTCATGACCAATGAACTACTTCGCCAGACTACAGACAGAAGCAGTTTGTCAGCATCCAGGCCAGCTTCTTGCTCATGGCCGAGGGTCAGTAAATAGGTGTTAAATGAAAGAACAAAATTCATATTAAAACCAGCGAGAAGCAGAATTTAAAAAAATCATATAAATTCTCTTCCTAAATATCATTCGTTATCCAAATCTAGTCATCAATTAGACCTTGTAAGATAAATCATTATTGTTTAAATATCATATAATCAATGAATTAAACATGAAATTTGTTTCACTGAAAGGTGACATAAGCAGCCACACCTCCTTTTATTGCAGTTTAGAATGTTAATTGAGAAAGTCCCATGGTGAGTACCGTCCAGTCTTGTCCAAGAAGGCCAGAAGCCCCAGCTGGGTTCAGGGGCTCACGCCTGTACTCCTAGCACTCTGGGCGGCCAAGGTGGGCGCATGGCATAAGCTCATGTTCAAGAGGAGCCTGCGAAAGAGTGAGACCCCTTCTCTACTAAAAATGAAAAACTGAGGCGAGAGGATCAGTTGAACCTAAGAGTTTGAGGTTACTGTGAGCTATGACATCATGAAACTCTACCCAGGGTGACAGAGTGAGACTCTGTCTCAAAACAAAAAAACAAACAAAAAAATAACCACAAGGCCAGAAGGCCCATTTTCCACCCCATTAGACTGTTCCAGAGTTAGGCACTGCCTTCCTTTCTCCACAGCATGTTTTAACCAAGGTCCACGTTTAATCTCAAGTGTATTCTCTGTCTCAAAGAAACGTTCCTCTCATTAACAGCAATCATGTTAAATAATGCATTCAGTTAGATGTAGAATGCAGGAGGAAATCTTAAAGGAATACTATTTTTGACACATTGAAATGGGATTTCCCAAAAGTGAGTTAGATTTGTATTCCCAGTGGGAGTTGTGCTTCACCAGAAAAGATCAGTGACCCCCAATTTTTCAGACTTTATTTGAAAAAGTACCTGCCTAAATGAGGACAAGTCAGTGTAGACAACTGGTATCCCCACCGATGGTTCTATTAGTAGCTAAGTTCCTTGCGATGCCCAGATGTGACCATAATCAGAGGGTTACTTTAGATTTTTCTTTATTTTGTAAAAAAAATCACTTTGGAATTCTGTCCTTTTTGTTCCTTGACGAGAGTATAAGGAATATAGTTTCACTAGTGCCTAATTCCCATCAAATTCAATTTTTAATTCCTCAGTATTACTGTTAGTTGTAATGGACAGACAGAATTGTTCATTAATTGCCTATAGAACCATCAAATAGAGAAATTTGAATTAAACTTTTTTTTCTAGTGCCAGGTTCACAGAAACTGCTTTAAGTTCTCTAAAATACTCGACTTTCTTGTTTATAAGACTGAGAAGGCAGCTGACTGTGATAGTTCTATCCAAAAAGCATGCATCTATGTTTTTAAAATGGGTACAGTAAGTCTCCTGACTAACACAGTTAAGGAAAATCAGTTCATTTTCTGGTATTTGCATAAGATTGTCTATTTTGGTGAAAGCTGAGTCTTATCTCTCAGAGCCCACCCTTCATCATCCAGGTCCCAGCACAAAATGGCAGTGGGTAACTACGTATGCATGGATTCAACTACTTCATCCATAGCTTCAAACTGTGTCTGTGTGGTTTATATTTTTTCTTGATTAGCTAGTTCACTCACGTGAGCCCTCAAATGGAGCTTAGTAAGACTCAGCTGTCAAGTATTAAAAAACAAAAACAAATAACAACAATAAAACCACACAGTTCATATGTCACCTAGAATCAATGAGTGTGCCCTTTCTTGAGACACGGGGGAGTGAATACTTTGGATTTTTAAAATAGGTTCCACCTGCCCGTACCCTTTTTACACCTATGAGATGACTGTCAGGAGAAGCTTGTACTCACCCATGTTTATTCCTGTTAGCCCAAGATGTACCTGATTTTGTACCAGTTCCCCGATCTCAGTTTCTTGTGCATAAATTGGTCCGAAACACGGACTGTCCTTCTAACTGAGTTCCCTGCTTTAGTTCAAAGACCTCAGGTCAGCTTTGAATGTGACCCACTAAGCTTTGATTCTGACTTCATTCTTCTGGTCGTGTGGCCTCTGTCCGACTGGCACCCTCTGTTCTGTGTGTCTCTTGCCCTAAACAAACTCTCCACTGTGGATGACCATATGCTGCCTTCCTGGTGCACATCCTGGGATTCGATTTTAGTCCACAGGCGACTTTGCGTTCCTTCTTTGTCTTCATGGGTGCTGAAATCTCAGAGTGCTGGCTGCCCACTACAGGCTGTATAAATTGTAAAAAGTACTTACCTAAATCCTCTAACTAGTTAAGTTTCAAATGTTTGGGATATCAATGTACTTTAAAAAATTTTTTTTGACTTGGTGGAAATGTGTGGAATATTAAACTTATAAAAATGTCCTTGACCTTGTAATTTGTAACACTAGTACGGTCTGGAATCTCTGCTTATCTGTGCCATAGCATTTTAAGCTGTACCTTTCACTGCTTGACATAAATTATCCCGGGGCACCTCTACACACAGTTAGAATGTTTGGGGATAAGATACTGTGTATTCTTTGTGCATGAGTTTAACAAAATGATATTGTGTCCTTATGATGGTCCAGGGTCTATGCTAAATACCAGAAATCTCCAACCTTAAAAATATAGCTGACTGGGATTCTAGATTCAGCGGGTAGCAATTGTTGAGTTCCTTAGTAACGTCCCACTGTGATATCAGGTTGACTAATAATATTAAAGAGCTGTCTCTGAAAACATTGGATTGAGAATAATGTCAATAATCAAATTCAAATTTTTAAAAATAATCTAAGCCCCTTTGAATGTGGGCTTCTGAACATTTTCTTTACAGTGGGGAAAACATTCTACCCCAAACCAAAAATCCTCTTCACCCTTCTCTAACTCTCTTTTAGCATTTTATATCATGTCTAAACATTACAAAAAAGTACAATTATTCCAACGACTGCTGACTACATAGATTCGGGAGACACTATGCTGTTCTCTGAGAGATTAGGGCACCAATTCACAAATGCTGCAATAACAAATATAAAGAAGAGAGTTTCTGAACTTTCCGTGGTGTCTCTTTATGAAAGAAATACACACTACATTTATAAAATTTTAAAAAATACAGAAAAGCATGAAAAATAAAAATGTACTTTGTGTCTATACTAGTATTTAACCTTACACCTGCCAGGTGGGTCTGCTCAAGTTTCTGGAGCTACAGAGCTGAGTAAATCAGATAAGGCCCCTGTTTCCATGGAAATCATCTTGTGCATGGGGGGGAGATTAATAAGAAACAAGTAGACTATTAGATGTCATAAACACTATGAACACAGTTTGCAAAGGATAAATTGTATCAGCACTATGGCTGAGTTGCACGGCTGAGACTGCTAATTCTGGATCCAGCTGGCTGTGCTCTCCACCTGACTGCAGAGTCCACGCCTCCACCTCCCACACGGGGAACCCTCCTGCTACACAAGTTTCATGCGTCAAAGCAAAACTCCTTCCTAAGCCTTTTTGAATTAAATGAAATATTTGAGACACTACAAAACGTGCCCTCCTATAAATAATCTATGCTCATGAAGTCTTTTCATCACATGCCCTGTTCTGACACAAGGTATCAGGCTTACTCTTGCACAAACTCTCATATCTGTGCCACCCGGCTGGTTCTGACTCTGCAGAACCTGGCTGCTTATCTCCTCTCATTTTGCATTCTAGTAGCTGAAACCAAATTCCATGCAGGTAAACATTAACACTGATCTATGTGTAATATAGGCCAGATTTTAGAATGAGACTACCATTAAACTATTAAATAAGTGTTTTGTACATAAGACATTGTATCCAAATGCACAAAGAAAAAAATAAAATAAAAATGTATATAAAATAATCATAAATGTATTTTAATATATTTGAAAACAGAACAAAGATATGTTCTAATAAATAATACTATTTTGTTCATATAATTAATACCCATTGCCCTTATTTCGGCTGTTAGGTAATTGTTCCCTATCTCAGTGTCATCTTGTTAGGGACCCAGAGACTGTCAGATAAAACTTTTAGTCATTGATGGAAAACATAACCAATGGAAAAGGTATTCATCCTACAGCTAGGACCTTATTATCATCTTTAAATGTAATAATTTTACATAAACCAGCATTCTCTTGTATACTTATACATTTTAGACTTCTAAAGGATCATATCTATGAATACAGTCGCCCTCCTTAACTGCAGAGAATATGGGAGGGCTGTTCCCACACCGCAGATAGCGTAAAGCCCTAAATGTATTGCTTTCTCCTATACATACACACCTATGACAACATTTAATTTCTAAATTAGGTACAAGAAGAGATTAACAACTTCTCTTTGAAGTATCTGAATCGCCAACATCCCTACCATTGTGGTCTGAGGCCATCCTTAAGTAAAATAAGGGTGACTTGAACATAACACCAGGACATTGTGGTATTGGGTCTGATAGCCTTTTAGAGGGTTACCAAGTGATTAAGAGGTGTGTATGTTATACACATATGGGGACACTGGGTAGAGAAAAGAATGAGTCAGGTTCTAAGTAGGACAGAGAGGTATGGTGCAAGATTTCATCACACTGCTCAGAACAGTGCATAATTTAAAACTTAAGACTTGTTTATTTCTGAAATCTTCCATTTAATATTTTGAACCATGGTTGACCATGGTAACTCCAGCTACTAAAAACAAAACCATGGATACAAGGGACCGCTCTACGACTATAAAATTGTCTTGGTTAAAAAATTATAAGTCAGAGATGGGGACACAATTTAAGGCTATGAAATGCATGAATTAAAGACAGCAAATATCCGTGATTATGAATGACATGTACATCATACCCAAAGCCACACATTCAAAAAGCACAGTATCTATAAATGGACATACACAATATATGCACATGCATAATATATGAAATATTTATTATACAGCCTATGTGAGAACATTACATATAAAGTTATTAGTATAAATTTTCCCTTGAAATCAAATATTAAAAATAAATAATTTTTAGTGAACAAAACCAGAAGTCCAGATCATGTTATAGCTAGTTCCAACACAGCCCTAGAAATCTTCTATGCCCTTCAGTTTGTTATTGTGTGCAAACTGAGTCTTGACTTCCAGATGACACCTGTGTCGTTCGTTTAAGAGTAGCACCTCTCCATATTATAATTGTTAATTTGATTTTTGTGGCACTTTGATCTCCAGTTTGCCATTCACTGTTTAGACAGTTCGAGAAACTCAGTAGACTCTAACTTAATTTTCTTCCTTTGAGAATGAAATAAATATTTGACCTATCAGGATTGACCTAACGGCCCATATATTAAATGACCTGAAGGTTTTGAGTTGTGTACGGTTCACTGTTAAATATCTGCATTTTGGCCACTGGAGTTACTGCTGAGGACTTTTCTAAATATATTCATATTAAACCTGTGATAGTCTGGTAATTAAAAGGTATACCATGTTCTTGTTCCAAGGTAAATAAATAACGGCCTTGTCTTTACAGAAGTGTCAGTACAGAACCCGCCATGGCAGTAAATTAAAGGTGACGTACGATCTTCTCTTCGCATGCAAAGTATCCTTCTGCCAATTAACGCCTCACTGTGTCAGTAAATGCTAATTTTAAATGATTTTGGAGTCTTGTACATTTTTACTGATGAATGTCAAAGGGATGCAAGTTCTGAATAATCGTAAAACCTCATACATTCCAAACAAAAGGAGTAAAGAGAATTTATAAAGCAGAGAGAGAAAATGTCAGCTTTGCCTCAATGCCCCATCAAGAATGGACCTCTGCTTCCAACGTATGTGGTAAGTGTTGAGACCATGTCGCAGCTTTTACCCTGATTTACTTAGTTGATATGTTGATTCTACATTTTTCAAATTAAGAAAATAATCACTACTTGGGAAACAAGCATTTCCCCCCAGCTGACTTTAATAAGATTATCGCTGTTTTGTTATTATAGCTGATTCTGTTGTTGTGTATTTTTGTTTTCTTTGTGTTACAGGGAAAGGGGTATGATGAACTTTGTCTGCACTCCACTGTTGTTACCCAGAAGTTATTTGCAGATAATGGAAAAAAATATTTATTATAATATGGTAGATAGCTTTATTCATAAGTATGTAACTTATACTAGTGAATGATTGATCTTAAAGAGATCCTTTTTGGCTCTATGTGTATTAATTATTAATTATGTGAATTATGTATCTTATATTTTTATCTGTAGACATTTTATGACATTCTGTTAAATGTGATGTATCTGGTCTAAAATGGTTTTAAAAGTCAAAGAGTGAATTTAATCATTGAATATTGGAAAAGCAAACTAACTAAAATTTCGCCATCAAGAAATGTGTTGCTTCTAAGTCATTACCTGAAAGACTAAAAGTGTTCATCATTTTTTCTTTTTTTAATTTTTTTTTCAACACAAAAATCTTTACTTAAAAACCATCCATTCTCCACTTTCATCTCTTTCCACGTTAAAGCCAGAGTGGTGCTTTCAGACTTAGAAATGGTCATGTCACTCTCCACTGAAAATGGTTCAGTGGCTCTGGCAGCACCTAGGATAGAGTTAGAAGTCTCCCCATGAAGGTCAGGGTCCCCCATGACCTTGCTGTGTTCAGTCTGTTCTACTCCATCCCTTTGTATTCCAGCCACACTGGCCTTTCAGTTAATTGCCATAGCCCTTTCTGGCTCAGGGAATTACCAGAACCATTCCCAAGGTCATCCTTCACCTAATCATGTCACTCACTCCTCCCCTGGTTGCTGGTCAGAGGTGTTACGTCCTAAGGAAGCTCTCACACCTTCTTCCCTCTAACCTCCCTGCTGCTCCCTACCTAAGTTAGGGCTCCCTGATCTGGCCTTGCTCACCTATGCTCCTGTGATTTTCTCCTTAGCACTTAGTGCAATATATCTTTCTTCAGTACATTTCTTACTAGGTATTTATTTGTATTTTTACTTTCATTTCCACCTTCAGTACCTACCACAGTGTTATACATAACAGATATTCAGTAAACGTGCTGGCAAACGTGGTGAATGTGTAAAGCAGGCGTCCTCAAACTACGGCCGGTGGCCACATGCAGCCCACCGAGGACATTTATTCAACCTGCTGGGTGTTTTTGCCACCACTGCCTGTCCTGCTTAGCAGCGGACTCGTCCTGGGGCCCACAGTCTGGCCTCCAAGGGTCTGAGGGACAGTGAACTAGCCCCTGTTTAAAAAGTTTGAGGACCCCTGGTGTAAAGGATGGATTGCAATTACTCCAAATGATATACCCCAAGCTCTGTGGACATTGACAGGGTTGTTACAAACAGTTGATTTTTCTCTTTCTATTCCATTTTATCATTTGTACTCACCTAACTTGCTTTCATCAGGATACACTTTCCATTCAAAATTGTATGTAATCAGAGGTTTAGTAAAGATTAGAAGAAATGCTTCAATGCAGGGGAAAAGCAACCATAGATTTTTATGTAAAAGAGAAAAAAGGCACGGATAACTCTTCACCCCATGCTGCCTTATTGATTCCCACTTGTTGAGAATTAAATATTTTCAGTTAATGTGTATATGCATGTACATATTTGTGATCTAGATCGATAATTCTTAAGTTGAAACTGGTGCTTCTTGGCCTTGGGAATCCTCTACCCTGTTCAGCCAAAGGTAAAATCTGCTTATTGATGAAAATCACTATTTCTAGGCTAGTAATATCACTTCCACTCCTGCTGACGTGACTGCTGCCAATTCTGTTGTGAGCTTTTCAAAGTACAGCAAATGGCTACCCAGAAATTGGACTGAACTCTTTGGGAGAGTCAGCATTTAATCCATGTTTTCTTCTTCACTAAAATATGTAGATTAAGAGCATTCAGAAAAGATAATTTCAAAAGGAATCAGACAACTGTCAGAGATATTTTATGCTAAGGTATATGTTTAGTAATATTGCACATATCACCCCCAAAGAAAGGGGGTCTTCAATCTATTTCAATTCTCTACAAAAGGCCATTTTCTCTATAATATAATGACAATTATTTCTTACCACCGGTGAACATAATTTAAGTGATCATACTTTAATAGGGTTTCTATCCATTGATACTATCCATTTTAGCTAATGTTCTTGGCACATGAGATTTTTAGAGTTTTCACCAAGCTCTCCTTTGTCAGTGATATATGATGAGATTTATGTGCAAAAATTCCATTAATATTAATGAGATTAGCTCTCATAAATCTGATGTTATTGCTGATAGAGTAGATTCTGGAAACAGTAAAATTCTCTACATTAATTAGAGAACAAATCGAGTTCCTTTATCAAGTATGGAAATACATAAAATAGTTAAGTAGTGAAGTAATTAAGTATGACTAATTAGTCAAAGTCGTTACAATTCTAGTAATTGTAATAATAAAGAATTTCAAACTATTACCGTTTGGATTTTGATGACCCTCTTCTTCAGGCCAACGGCTATACAGCTCACTTTTAAACAGTGGAAGAGTGCGCTTGCCTCACTGTGCTGCGGAGGCCTCATCACGCCTGAAGAGGCTTTATTTGTAGGTTTCCGTTCGGGGGTCAGCATGACGCTGCAACTATATGGACTAGCTGGGTCCTACCCAAGCATGGGGCCCATGTCTCTGAACAATCCCTTGAGTCTGAAGGATGCTCTTGCTGAGGCTATCTGATTTTGCTTCTTCCAGGTGTCACAAGGCCACTGTCAGCCTAGTGGACACATGTTGATAATCTGCAGTTTCATCTTCATGAGAAACCTTCTCTCTCTACTTGGCATCCTCAAGTCTGAATTTTACAACCCTTGATACTGTGAAGTCCTCTGGGAAGGCAAGGATCTGACCGAAAAACATAACAGTGGTCATTCATTTACTGTTAACTTAAATAGTATTTTTCAGCAAACAGTTACTGAGCACCTATGATTTATTAGTCAATGCCAGGGATGTAAAGATGAAGAGATTTCTCTCTGCCTTAAAGGAATTACAGGCCAGCAGTGAACCGAGACCTGCAGAGTAGCAGTGAGAACTTACAGAGTTGATTGTGCACCATGAACTATAGTGACACGGAGAAGAAATCCCCCTGCCTGTGTGACACGGACAGCACACACACATGAAAAGGGTGGCAGACACAGAGAAGAAATCCCCCTGCCTGTGTGACACGGAGGCACACACACGTGAAGAGGGTGGCAGACACAGAGAAGAAATCCCCCTGCCTGTGTGACACGGACAGCACACACACGTGAAGAGGGTGGCAGACACAGAGAAGAAATCCCCAGGCTGTGTGACACGGACAGCACACACACGTGAAGAGGGTGGCAACAGCTGGGAAATGAATCCTTATGTGGTTCTTGATTTCTAATTGACTGGTTCTTGATGGAAGTTAAAGATTTAATACTCAGATATGAGGGTTAAAGTAGATAATGATGCCAGGGACAGTGGCTCACACCTGTAATCCCAGCACTTTGGGAGGCTGAGGCAGGAGGATCATTGAGGCTGGGAATCTGAGATCAGCCTGGCAATGTAGCAAGCCCCCACCTTTACAAATTATAAATTAGGCGTGGTGGCGCATACCTGTATTCTAGCTACTTGGGAGGCTGAGGTGGAAAGGTGGCCTGGCCGTGAGCTATGAATGATCACAACACTGCACTCTAACCTGGGAATGAGACAGAGGAACTATCTGTAAAATAGACAGAAAAATAGACAAAACAATGAAAAGTTGACATGGTTCTTTTCACCGTATCATGCAGCATCATAATCATTAACTTTTCACGAGGATAAAAGAAGTTGGGCAGATGGAACACAGGAAAGAGGTTGAGGTAAAAAATTACTGGCCCCCCCTGGGGAGATGTAAGAGACCAGGAAATGAACCTGCTGAGTCAGGTAACATAACAAAGTACCATATGTCTAATGGCTCAAAATAACAAAAATACATATATATTTTTTTTCCTGGCTGGGTGCAGTAGCTCACACATGTAATCCTATCACTTGGGAGGCCAAGGTGGATGGGGTGGATTGCCTAAGCTTACCAGCTGGTGACCAGCCTGAACCAGAGCAAGACCCATCTCTAAAAACTGCTGTGGTGGGCGCCTATAATCCCAGCTATTTGGGAGGTTGAGGCAAGAGAATCACTTAAACCCAAGAGTTTGAGGTTGCTGTGAGCTGTGACACGACAGCACTCTACCCAGGGTAAAGAAGTGAGACCCTGTCTGAAAAAAAGAAAAAAAAATATTTCCCTATACTTGTGGAAGTTACGAGTTTGAAATGAGCTAAATCAAGGTGTTGGCAGGGCCATATTCTATCTGGAAGCTCTTTGAGTTAATTATTCCCTTGCCTTTTCCATTTTGGTGGGTCCAAATGCATTTCTTGGCTCACCATTCCTTCTGTCTTTAAAATGAGCTCATGAGTGCAGTCTGGGTTTATCATCCTGTCTCCAGATCTTCAACTTCATCACCTGCACACAGCGCCTTTTTGCCATGTGAGGGAACATATGCTCCGATTTCGAGATTAGGCTGCACACAGCTGTGGGAGTGGACGTATTTACCTACCACAACCAGGTTCTCTGTAAGGGCTTATATCATCTCCATCCCATCACTCAGGATTGGTTTTTCCTGTTCTGTGACAGTCAGCTTGGACTGATATAATAAACTAACATAGATTAAGAGGCTTCTGGAGTTTAGAAGTCTGAGATAAAGGGTTACAGCACAGATAGGTCCTGGGGAGGGACATGTAACCAGCTTTAGGCAGCCGCCTGTTTGCTGCGGGCTCACACGGCAGAGAGAGCTCTGATATCCTTCTTCATATGAGGGCCTGGGGCGCACTGAATCAGAGCTCTACCCTTAAGACTTCAGTTAACCTTCATCATGACCTCCAATCAGTCTGGGGGCAGGGCGGTTAGGGCTTCAGTGTATGAAGTGTGGGAGACATAATGAAGTTTATAGGACCATGTTTCCCTGAAAGCATATACATATGAATCTTCCCTGTGCCATAGTGAGCCATTTTCATGTGCCTGCCTCTTAATTACACTCCTGAGATCATCAAGGTTTAGAGTCCAGGCCTTTTTCACTTCTGTAAGTCTAGAGCCTCAAAAATGACAAATATTTGTTAACCAAAATTTTTTTATTGGTGATAAAAAAATGATCTCAGCTATTCTGTGAGAAGATAAAATTAACTGCGTGTGAAATTTACTGTAACAGGAAGAATTGCCAAGAGACCAGAGAGCAGGCTGTGGCCTGCTGGAGCCCAGGTGTGGGGAGGCCTCCAGTGTTCCAGGGACATGATTAAAATTTACTCAAGCCCATCGACCCCAGCGTCTCTCCTATTGCTACAAGTTGCTTCCATCTGTCAAAATAACAAATGGCAAAATAATGGGGAACTCTGCCGTAAAAGAGCAAAAGAAAATGTCTTATGATCCCCAATGAATAACCTTTTAACTCACCTCCCAGATTACAGTAATTGCATTTATCAGAAACCATTTGGAATTATAAACCTTCGCATTTTGACCTCAATTATGCTTTCTCCTCTAAGTGCATTTTAGAACTTTAGAATGCATGATAAATTAAACATCAAATATGCTTCAGTGCCTTAATAAACAATAATTGTAATGAACAGTTTTAACAATAGATAAGTGTTTTCACTTGATTTCACTAACCAATGTATAAATAGAAATGAATTTATAGCATTAAATTGCTATTACTAATAACGCCTTCTGACATATATCTGCTAGTAGTCAGAGGGAATTTTAAACCTCTTATTGACCTCTTTTAATAGACTCAGAATCAGAAATAAGATTTAAATCAGAATCAGAAATAAGATTTTCTTTTCTTTTTTAAATCTTATTCAGAACTAGAAATAGTCAGATGATTAGATGGATTTTCTGTGAAAGATTTGTAGGATAATACTAAAGTCTACTTTATTTGTAATACTTAAGAAAAACAAAGTCAAATTTTATTCTCTGTTTTATCCACTATGACATTTTATACAAGGCAAAATTTATGTCAGTGTTCATACTGAGCTAACACTCATTATAGAGGCAATCTCAAATACATTTGGCAAGCTGCGAGCACAAAGGAGTATGGGTTGTTGTAATAATATGAGTTTAATATGATTGTTTCTTGGAAACTATTATTTAATAAATGGGTAAGTTATCAAATAGTTCACTAAATGATCTTTTTTGTTTTGTAGGATAGTCACTCGAAAAAAAAAAACCCAAATAAAGTGTTTAGTAATTGAACAACATTTCCCAGAACACGATAGGAGGGTATTTGACTAATTGGAAAACTGTAGAACAGAGGTCAATTTGACTTACCTGGTTATCTCTGTGATATGCATAATATGTGGACCAGTTACCTAAAATCCAGTGGAAAAAACATCAGTATCTATTATTTCATATCTAACTGTGGCTCTTTCTGATAACACCATTTATAGGTGAGGATATTGTGGCTTCAAGAATGTGTTAGTTACAGAACTTACTAATTGGTTTATAAATGGGGAATCCAATAATGGAAGACACTGTCCCCTGACAAGCAGGGCGTATTCGGTGCTTGGCAAGAGTCCGGGAAGGAAGTTCACCTGACGATTTGACTCTTCTCCATTCTCTCATTTCCCAAATGTCTAAAACTAAATGTCTCCTCATCTGTTTTGAGATGTGGCAGAAATTTTAATATTCATTGCTATAAAGATATGTTGTCATCTGGCCATTGATTATTTCAGCCATCGCTCTGCTCTTAGCAAAATTACAGCATTGTCCTGTTTTTTCCTATTTTCTTCTATGTTGTCCAAACGGATGTGAGCTTGTACTTTTTGAATAGCACATTAAGAATGGCTTTTCCAAGTGGGGTGGGACAACATTTGGTGTCCTCTCATTTTATGACCATAACTCAGGGGACGCAGCCTCATTGGACATGTAGTCTGAGCCAGCAGAAGGCCAAAAATACTTTAACAATTTGCTTTCCCGTGGAATAACAGGGACTGGTAACTCCTTCCCTGAGGTGAAATTATCTCAATTTTCTCTGCACTCCCTAGACGTGGAGAGTTCTACATTTTGTTTTCAACAATTGCAGCATGATGGTTCCATTTATGTATTTCCGTATTTACAAAGACCTATAGTCTTGCAGAACCAAATTAAATTGAAAGAGAAGCCCTATGGAAATTCATCCACACAATCTCTGACAAAGCAGGAAGTTTTCTTCTAAAACATGCAAACAGTTCAGGAAACCAATGTTTCTGATACTTTTCTTTCTATACGGCCCCAACCTCCACCCCCCTTTTGGTCTTGGACTTAGCCCTTGATGTTGGCTGGATCTGGTGTGGTTTGGGGGTCCCTGGGCTTGTCGTACAGCTGTTATATGGACAATTTTCTTCCACACCATCGTAGGGATGCCATTCATTTCTTTCCTATGTAAGAAACCCCCAAACCTGCTAGTTTCCCAGATTCTATGATTTTCTTTTTTGTGTTTTACCATGGCTCTCAATAGTACACAAAATGCAGCTTTTTGAGTTCATTCATGTCTAAAAATGTCATCGAATCACTCCCAACTTATAGCTTAGTTGATAGACAATAACTATGTTTGAAATATTTTTCCTATGCACCTGAAGATGTTCCTACATGTCTTCCACCTTCTTCTGCCGATGTTCATCAATTTAGCATTATTCTACTTTCTGGTTTTTCTTTTCCTTCTGCACAATCTTACGTGTCTTTTCCTCATCCTTCCCGTTCTTCAGTTTCAGGAAGATGGGGGGGGTTGTGCTTCACTTACTGTATTGGGCACCTGAAACATCTTTTGGTATAGAAATCCCATGGGTTTCTGTCCTAGAAAAGCCTTTCTTAATTTTTTTCTTTGATAGAAGTTTGATCCTAGTTTTCATCTTCTTTCTTTTTCTGAAGCAACTCTGAATCAGACATATGATCTTGTAGACTGAACTAAATTGATGTGTTTTTTTAAAATCTTTGTTCATTTGTTCAAATTCTGTGAGATTTTTCTCAATTTTATTTCTATTTCCACTATCATAATTTTTATTTTCAAGAACTTTCTTGTTTTCTGATTGTTTCTTTTTATTGTCTTTCTGTGTGTACTTTATGTGTAACCTTTCATATTTCTTGAAAATATTAAATGCCTTCATATCTGAATTATTTTTGCCACTGGCAACATCTCTCCCACTGTTTTCTCAGAATCCATTTTAATGATAATATTGTTTTGACTTTTTTCTGCCAGATTAAGTACTTTTCTCAAGTATCTGTCAAGCTTTCACACTCAAGCATGTTGGAACCTCTGGGGATGGGGATGGCTTGAAAACACAACCTTTCACTGTAAGATCCCCAGATAGGAGTTAATATGTGTATCTTTTACTCTTTGGTTTGTCAGATTTTGGAATTTCCCAGTCTGGTCCCTGAGAGTACATGTTTAGCTCTCTACTATCTTGAAGGAGTGTAGAAAATAACCTTAGTTAGATTTTCACATACACCCTCCACTCTTGCCTGCATCCTATGTTGTAGAACTGGGTTCTAGCTACCGCCTAAAATGGGGAGGTATAGTCCTTGAAACAGAAAACAGGGAAGTATGGAACCCAACTTCTCTTTATAGGAATTTTTTTTTGTTTGCCTTTTTTTTTTTATTATTTTCTTATTCCAGATTAATGTGAGGGCACAAATGATTGGGTTACATTGTTTGCATTTCGAAGGTCAAGTTCAAGTTGTAGTTGGGCCCTTCATCCAGGGGGTGTGCTGTATACCATTTCACTGTGGTATTTACCCGGCTGGAGTTAAAACACATTCTTCTTAGTAAAGTGTCACAAGAATGGAAATGCAAGTATCTAATGAACTCAATACGAAGATAAATCCAATGGAAGAATTTTTCACTTAAACTCATTTTTAGCTTCTTACTTTCAATTTCTGAGAAATTTGAGGATTCTTTAGTTTGAATCACCTTACATCTAATTGACTTCTCACTCTGCAGGCCTAGGTTTCAATACTCATAGCGTTAAGTCAGTTATTATTCTTCCTAATACTTCAAGTTTTAATATTTTTTTCTCTGATGTCTAGTTTCCTTTATCTGCTGTTGGCTTTTCTCTCTTCTTTCTGTTCCAGAATATTTCAGCCCTTTAAAAAAAATCTTTATTTTATGTTCCAATAAAGAAATTAAAGCACATTAGCCATCTATATTTTAAACTCTGATCTATTTCACATTTTAAATCCTATTCATGTATTAATGTGATTAAAATAAATTGAACTAAGAAAATGTCCTCTTCAAATAATCTTAGTGTAGCAAGTCCTAAAAGATTGTGATAACAAACACTCCTTTAATATGTGGAAACCAATATTTTTTTTTTCCAATTTGTACCTGGATTTCCCATACTGGTTTTTCAAGGTTTATTGCCTCATAGTGTAATAATTACTCAATCACGAAACTTTGTGTCTTAGTTCGTCAGTGAGCATAGTTCTTCATTATTATTACAGAACACAATGCTTTGCGTTTGTCAGTTGTTTATTAAGTATAAGTATTTTTATTTCACTGCATGCAAAACAAGTAACATTATATCCACATAAAATTCACTTTCAAAGAACCTTAGAGAACTTTTTTGAAATTCTCTTTTTCTCAAAATATATCTACAACGTTTCTTTCATGGTTATGAATTTATGAGATTCTGTAAGAAAAGTAACTCTATTGCCTAACAGTCACACTGTACTCATTATTAGTTGCTTAACTTTGCCTTTTGGTTTTGAAACAAATGCTTTTGAATAGGTTGAATGATTGTCTCCTAAAAGATATGTTGTGGGTAAAAACTAGAGTAGACTGGCATCCCCTGAAATCTCACACAAGTTATGGCCCAGAGTTTCAGAACCCTCCCCTCCCCACCTCAAGAAGCATGGCTAAGGTGGCAAGGGGAGGGATTGGAATTTTCAGCAAAGTAAATGAGAAAATAATCTGGGAAATGTCTACCTAGAGATCAGTAGCTTAGAGACATGATATAAATTACGCTAGAAAGAACATTATAATTGCCCCTAGAGATACCCTGAAGCCATAGCCACCTTGACCTGTAAACTGTGACTTTCCCTCATTAAATCCCACCCAAAGTATACTTTGATCTGTAGCTGAATACGCCCCTGTCCTTTAGCCTCATAGATTTCTTCCTTGAACAAAGACCTGCCTTTTTAATTAGAATGTGAAACCGTTACTTTTTCATTTTTTGCCTTGCGTATACATGCCCCCAAACCCTTAATAAAAAGCATTAAATTCTGGGCTTGAGATGGCCCCTGGTAGCCTGAGGAAGGGCTGATACAGTGTTGTCTTTCATGAGTCAAAGCAGTGTGTGTGTGTGTGTGTGTGTGTGTGTGTGTGCATTTCATAGCATTTCTCTCCCTTTGTCTGTCAACCCCCAGGTCAACCAAGGTCCCTGTGCAGGGGGACTTCCAGTCTGCTGTGCTGTGGCTTAATTCTCTGGTTGCAATAACATGTTTACTTCCCAATCATTGGAATTTATGAATATTTCTTTAAGATGAAGAGATTATCCTGGATTACCCAGGTGATCCTTGAAATCAGTGACAAATATCCACATAAGCGAAAGGCACAGAAAGAGTTAAAACAGGACAGGAAAAGCCCGGTGAAGGCAGAGGCAGGGTGGAGCCATGCTGCCAGCACCAAGAAGGGCCCTCAGCCAGCAGAATTCAGGGAGAAGCGTTCTAGAATGAAGCCTTGCTCAGAGGGTCAAGAAGGAACCAGTTGTATTGATGCCTTAATTACAGACTTCTGGCTTCTGGAGCTGTCAGAGAATAAATCTCTGTTATGCCACTCAGTGGTAATTTCTTTTGGGAACCCTAAGAAACTGACTTTTCCCACTATCTGAGTAAACAAACTGGAGGTTCCCATGCCCTTAACTCCTAATTTCTTGCTAGTTCTAACATGAAGGCTCCTAGGACGGGAGAGCCACAGTGAGATGGCAGCAGAATTAGAATCACTCCCTGAAGATCTCTGACTGATGTGCTCCCTCAGGAAGGGCCTGTGTGATCCAAGGAACTTTAAAAAATGGGTGCTATTGGCTGAGGATAAAGAAAGGTCCAGCATCACTATGGTAATAACATACTATTAACTGTAACCCCAAAACTTCCCCTGTGTTTAAATAAGAGAGCTGAGTTTTCAAGTACCTATCAAATATTGGTTCACTATGGTCAGTGTATGAGTCTTTGTTTATAGATCATGCCTCAATTCAAGCCACTCTGTGACTTATTTATTTATATTTCAAGCTTTATTGAGGTATAATTGACAAATAGGAATTACATATATTTACTGTAAATGATGTAATGCTTAGATATATGTAAATATTGTGAAATAACTGCTATAACCAAGCTGATAAACATATCCACACCTCACATGGTTAATTTGTGTGTGTGTGTGGTGAGAACATGAGATATATTTTCTTAATAAATTTCAACTGTACAAGATTTAGAATGGAGATAATATAGTTGTAAGCAACACTGAACAAATTATATCATTAGTCTTTTAGACAGATCATCATTAATTCTTTGAAAGTTGCTGATTTATCAAAGGAACATCATAGTGCATTCCATTTAGTACATCACTCTTCTTCAGATATATTTATTATACACTTCTGACAATCAGCTAACCAGGTAAAGAAAAGTCTACTACATTCACACCAGGAAATTAAATTGTCTTGTAATATTTAGTTTACCAAAAAAAAAAAACTTATTAGTATGTTAATACTATATTTTATAGTAGTATATTTTAATAATTTCTTCTTCATTTAATATATCTATAAAGTTGCACAAATAGGAGAGTTTTTACTATTATTCAGACCTAAAGTATCTCTTAGAAGACTGTTTCTCCTTTGTTTTGAATGACAGAAAGTCTATGATTTCATAAATATTTTCTATCATTGTCCTACCATAAGAATTTGAGCAGAGATATAAAGGAATGTACTCAAAAAATAATTATTAAGTATCTTCTGTGACTTGAACATTGTGCTTATTTATAGAAATATATTTCAACAGAAGTTTTCTTTAAACTTTCTTATTGAATCAATATCTGAACACTAATACTTAAAAACCTATAACTTTAACATAAATCAGACTTAAACTTGACACAAAATCTGTGCGTGTCTTACAAGAGAGTCAGAAGAGAAAACTGCAATGAATTTTAAATGTTAAGAGTTGATTATGCCTAAACATTATACACTCTAATATTTCAATGTATTTCACTAATACAACTAAATCTGAATCCAAATAGGTAAAATCCACTTAATTTTTTAATAAACTCTATTACAGGTACCAATTTTTAATAAACTCTAGTAAAGGTACCAGAGCATGAGAGAAATGAAGATGAATGACACAGTTTTGTCCCCTAAAAAGTGATAAGAAAACATTAAATTTAGGACATTAAACTGGGGAAGGAATTCTGGAGTCATATATACAAAGCCCCAGCTTGCAGGGAACCAAAGCAAAACTGGACAAATGGGCCACTTCCCGCTAAAAAGCTTCCACACAGCAAAGGAAACAGTCAGCCAAGTGCAGAGACAACCCACACAATGGGAGAAAATAGTTTCAAATTACACATTCACAAGGGATTATTAACTAAAATATATAAAGAGTTCCAACAAATCAATAGAAAAAAAATGAAACAATCCAATTAAACATAGAGAAAGGATCTGAGTAGACATTTCTCAGAAGAGGACCTGTGAGTGGCCAATAAGCATGTGTGAAAAAAATACCAAATATCACTAGTCGTCAGAGAAACACACATCAGAACTACGAGGGATATCATCTCACCCCAGTTAAAATGGTTTCTATTAAAATATTAAAAGGTGAAGATGTGGAAGGAAATAAACTCTGGGTACACTGAATGCAAATTAGTGTAACTACTATGGAGAAGACTAGGGAGGTTCCTCAAAAAATTTGGGATATATATACAAGGAAGGAGAATTCAGTATACGGAAACAAATTTTATACTTCTGTGTTTATTGTAGCTCTATACACAATTGCCAAGATTTGGATTCAACCGAAGTGCCTATCAACAGATGAATAAAGAGCCGTGGTCCATATACACAGTGGGGTAGTGTACGGCCACAAAAGAGAAAGAAATACTGCCGTTTGCAAAAGCATAGGACTGGCGAACATTATTTTAAATGAAATAAGCCAAGCATAGAAAGGCAAATCTCACATGTTCTCACTCACATATGGGAACTAAATATTCAAAATAATTGATCACATGGAGACAGAGAAAATGATGGTTACCAGAGACTCAGAGGGTGTTGGAGAGGAGGGTACAAAAATAGATAATATAAACAATATTTGACAGCATAATAAAGTAACTATAATCAACAGTAAGTTAATGTATTCTTTAAAATTCCGAAATGTGTATAAAATCAGAACATTGTACCCCATAAATGGATTAATATATACAGTTATGATTTAATAAAAAAAATCTAAAAGAGTGGAATTGGAATGTTCCCAGCACAGAGGAATCATAAATGCCTGAGGAGATGGAAACCTCAATTACCCAGTTTGATTAATTCACATTATGTGTCTGTATCAAAACATCACATGTCCCATATAAACATAAACAACTATTATGTAAAAGAGTAACACGATTGGAATTTTTTTTATTTCCCTCTCTCTAGGGCTTTGTCTTTTGTTCTCTATACAATTGGCACTGTACTTGTACATGTGAAGCATGGTAATAAAATTTTTCATGTGTTTGCTGGATTATTTTTGTTTTGTAATCATACTCCATACTTGCCTCAAGTATATGTTCAGCTTCCTCAAATCAGTTCCATACCAAAGACTCTACTAGTTTGTTTCCTGGGATGTCTTAAAAATTGGACCCAGGGGCTTGGCGCCTGTGGCTCAAGTGGCTAAGGCACCAGCCACATACACCTAAGGTGGCGGGTTCAAATCCAGCACGGGCCTGCCAAAAACAACAATGACGGCTGCAACCAAAAAAATAGCCAGGCATTGTGGCAGGCGCCTGTGGTCCCAGCTACTTGGGAGGCTGAGGCAGGAGACTCGCTTGAGCCCAGGAGTTGGAGGTTGCTGTGAGCTGCGATGCCAGGGCACTCTACCCAGAGGTATAGCTAGAGGCTCTGTCTCAAAAAAAAAAAAAAAAAAGGACCCAGGGAGGAATATTTACAACTCCCCAAATAAGTCAGATGTTAAACAAAAATAGGAAACCTTTCCTTCTAAATATTACAGATTCTCAGAAGTTTTGATATCCCACTGGGAAATGTGATTTCCAGCTCCTCGTGTGAATGCAGAGATAATAATAGATAGAGATAGGCTGAAGCTATTACCTATTGTCTTCAGAAACAGAGTCAATTCAGGTGATAACAAGAGAAGGCATTGCTTGCTATCACATTAATTTATGTATCATTTTTGAGAATTGACCATATCTGGGTACTCTACCAGCTACTGAGACTAATGAATATATGATAACAAAAATAATCCTTATCTGCTTACCCCTTAGTAGAGAAAAACATAGTTAAAAATATATAGCCCAACACATTCCCTAATATCTTTCTCTAAGAAGAATGTAAATAGAAATGGACAATGAACTCTGAGGATGTCAAGGAAAGTTTGCGGTGTCCCGCATCAGATGCCTCATTGCACCCCTGGAGCCGCCCCCCCGCCCCCGCCTTAGTGAGCTGGGGCTAACTCGAACTTTCAACATCTGCACCTCTTAGGCACATTTGCTTTCTTCCCTGAAGACGTGAGGAGTACACATTTCTCCTGGTTAGAAAATTCAAGGAATAATTCTCTTTTATAAAAGAAAAATATGCTCTGTCTTTAAGAATAAAGTTTTCTAAAGGGAAAAAAAAAAAGAAATAATTCTCTATTAATGGCTGCAGGGAGTGTAGGCCCTGCCTCTTGTGTGGGTTAATGCTGAAATGTGGGGTTTAACTTATTCCCAAGTTTTTCCCCGTCTTGTCAAGCTTCATGCAACCCTTGATAATGGACTTGGATAACCCTTCAGCAGCTCTCTTTCTCTCCCTACAGGACTCCCCAATTTTCCTAGTTTTTCTCTCTCATTACCTCTCAAGATTTTTGCACTTAAATCCTGTCTCAGGGCCTGGTTTTGGTGGATATTTGGTCTTATATGTGGTCTTAAGAAGCAAAATTCTGTGGATAAGATACTGGAGCTGGGATACTCCTCAGTCAGACGGTGACAAAGCATCCTTGGTTAGTGGTCAGGGGAGTGGCAACCCTGACTTGCTACAGTGTTAAGCTACCAAGACTCCCAGCCATGTGGTGAACTGGCCTGAGATACAAGTGGAAGGAAAAACACCAGCTTGTGATGAAACTCCAGCATCTGAGAAATGTGATAAAAAGATTTGGAATTGGCTGGTTGTTCAGAAGGAGCAAATGTGCAGAAGGGGAGGATGACGTGTCAAATCAGTCCATTACTAACACGAGGGCACAACATGAAGGACAGAAGAACGTTTCTGCAGCATTTAAGAGGCTCCTCTCTGGCCAACGCAGGGCGGTTTTGTTGAACATCTGCTCAGGGACCAGCTATGAGAGTAGAATTACAAAGAAGGCCAACTAGCAACCCCTGAAGTGGTTCCCAATGCAAACATCCCAACCACGGCTGGCCGTAAATCAGAAAAAAAAGTGCACCAGGTGAATTTCTGTGGTGCTCCAAAAGCCAAATCGACTATGATAGATAATAATGGAATATGATAACCTTATGCAAATTGCAGCCACAATCACATTGCCATGATGGATGGGGCATCAGTTTGTATTGTAAAAATAAATTGTACAAATAAAGCTTCTTGGGGACTGCAATAAGTTGAATAGAAACCCCTCCCCCCCGAAAGTTATGTCTAAGTCATAAACCCTCGTACCTACGATGTGATCTTACTTGGAAATAAGGTCTTCACAGATGTAATTACAGTAAGGACTGTGATAGGACCAGGCTTGATCAGAGTGGATTCTAAAAACTATGAGAATAACCCGAAGAGAAAGAGAAGAGCGTACAGAAATAAAGGGAAAAGCTGTGTGAAGACAGAGGCCGAAATTGGGGTTTTGCTGCCCAAACCCAGGGGACCACCAGAAGCTGGAGAAGATAACGTGACTGTGGACTTCACAGAGAATACATTCGGTTTTTTTAAACCAATACTGAAACTTAGAATAAAGTTTGCAGCCACAATCCTGGATAATAAAAGGAGGGCTGCCTCCAATCTCACCGTGAACACAAACTGCCCTTGTGAATGTTCTAAGGAAGTCAGAAATCACTTGTATGAGTCTGGAGAGCAGGAATGTGGAGGGCTGGAGCATGGGTACGTGAATAATTAGAAGGGTGCCTGTGTCCTGGGGCACAACTGCAACTTGGAATGAAAATCTGCCATTTATACATTTGTTGAAAATTAGAATCCTTGGCATTTATACGGATTTGGGGTGTAGTTTTAGAACTTGGTTGTTTAATATTTCTGCCACAAACTAATTATCTAGAGGAAAATTAACCCACCTTCCCTGAGCCTTAGTTCATATACAAAATGGAGCATTTCAGTGGGAAGATACACTTTTTTCCTGTAAAATAATTTCATTCTAACTTCCAGGTAAATTTTAAACACAATGTCAATGACCTTCACCATACAATATTAAGTTGATTGATAGAGGTTTAGCAGGTTTGTTTAACTAGTGCCGTAGACAACTCCCTCACTAGTAAGTTGCCTGCATTTGGATGACCTCTACTTTATCTATGCACACCTTTTGGCTGATGAGAGAGCAATGTTAGATTCAAACACGTGGACTTTCCTAGCTCTGGCAAAATTATTAATTTGGCTCTTTTCCTACTCAGTGGTAAAACTGAACTATGTTCAATACCATCGATTCCAAGACCTAGTTCACATATTCATAAGTTAAAAACTAATAACTTCATAGCCTTAATATTGTGATGAGGAATTTGTCTCTAATAATTCAACTTTTGCTGAAGACCATTAAAATCATATTGATTTTTTTCTTAGGATTAATGAAGTAAAGAAAAAAGTTTGCATTTGAGTTGAAAATAAAATCTGGCAAATGATAAATAAATTGAGGGTATCAGAAATAGGGCTGCTGTGAATGGAACGGACACACATCTGCCCAATACATGTTGCCATTTTTCTTAATTTGCCGTGTATTTCCTGTACAAAAGGAAACTTCAGTTGTGTACCTAACTTTGCCCTTTGCCTGTTTTAACTGAAGAGAAAGCATTTTGCTTCTCTACAGTATGTACAATTTAAAGCATTTTAAAGTGCTTTAGATGTAGGCTTGTAAGTATTAATATATCTGAACAAATTATCCATGAAGATCAGCACTGGTCTTTGTCCTCAAGTAAAATGTTGCAGTGTGTAGTGCTGCCCACTGCAGTAGTCACTAGCCGTATCTGTCTGTTGAACCTTGAAATGGGTTACAGGTGGAAAGGCATAGCAAATGGTAAGATTTAACATGAAAATAGGAATGAAATTTGTCAATTGTGTACTGATTTGATATAGAAGTTATAACATCTCGACTATATAAAGCTAAATAAAATATAGCATTCAACTAATTTCATCCAGTATTTTTTTTAAGAATATGGATAAAGAAAATGCACACTTACACACACTCACACTTGTAGCTATGATATCACTCATATGAATTTTCTGTTGCATGGGGCTGCTTAATTTTATGCAGTTATTAAAGCTCCTGTAGGACTAGTTTAAAAGGAAGCAAGTGACAAGGGAGAGAAGACGACACTTGATGAACACATATTTTTACAGGGCCACATACCCCTTTTATATGGCCAAACCTCACCATGTCTTCTCAGAATTACAAAACATGATTAGCCACATTTTATTAAGATTTCTAAAGTTTAAAGTGGTGAATTACCATGTTTCCCCCCAAATAAGACACTGTCTTATATTTGTTTTTTCTCAAGAAGACACACTAGGGCTTATTTTCAGGGGCTGTCTCATTTTTATTAAGTATAATACAACAATCTACATTTATTCAAATACAGTTAAGTCATCTTCTTCTGGAACCTGAGGGGGAGCTGACCTTGTTGGTGGGGCTGGCACTAGTGATGCGTGAACTCTTTCCCCTAGCCGTCCGCACGTGTGCAATAGGATGCCTGTGACTGCGGTTACCACACGCATATGCACACCTGTGCAAGTGCCAACAGCTCGGAGAAAGGAGCTATGGCAGATAAAAGGTATTCCAGTCTTCCTTACTGCTCAGCATTGCATTGTATCTGCATAGCCATGCTCATCACTAGGTCTTATTATGGGGGAGGGCTTATATTTAACAAATGCATAGAAATCCTGCTAGGGCTTATTTTGGGGTAGGTCTTATTTGGGGGGAAACACAGTAACTTGCTTTTTTTGCAGGGAATGTTAGAAGTAAAATCAGAAGACAGACCATTTGTCTACTGCTTGCAAAGTTCTTAGATTTAATTTCTAGGAGAAGGGGATGTTAAGAGATTTCTTGTTGTTCTCAGTACACGCTTTTTCCTTTGCCGCAGTATTAGAACGCCTACCCTAAGTAGGGCCCTGCAGCTCTCCACCCACTTCCAATTATGTATTCTGTAATCTGCCCAAAGAGATGTGAGCTAACAGAAACCTTTCTCAAAGGAAAGCCAATGTGTGTGTCCTCTGCACCTCCTTGCTCAACTTTTCTACTTAAATCTGAGTGTGATATCTGGAGTCAACACAACTATTTACGACTATAAAACAGTCTTAAAGATAAAAAACTACTCCTAGGCAGTGCCTGTGGCTCAAAGGATTAGGGCACTGGTCCCATATACTGGAGGTGGTGGGTTCAAACCCAGCCTGGCCAAAAGAAAACTGAGAAAAGAACAAACAAACAAACAAACAAACCCTCCTGGGCGGCACCTGTGGCTCAAAGGAGAAGGGCTCTGGTCCCATATGCCCAAGGTGGCGGGTTCAAACTCAGCCCCCGCCAAAAACTACCAAAAAAAAAAAAAAAAAGAAAAAAAAATCAATCTTAAATTTGTGTATTGTAGCCAGTGAGGTTTATCTAAGGCTCTATCATTGCTAATTGTAACCTTTCCCCCAATGACTTGAAATAAAATCAGCACTGACAATTTAAAAACAAAAAACAAAAAAGAAAAAAAACCCTCCTAAAACAACAAGTTAGAAATAACCAAATAGAACAACCTGAGTTCCCAGAGGGTTCACAGAAGAGATTTACCATGGAATAAATTGGATGGTTCGCCTTAAGACTTTCACAGGTGAGAAAAATACAAGCAGATATTATTCAAGCAATTCATTTGTTTGGTCTTTTGTTATTTTTAGATAAACCCAAATCTATTTGGCAACAATAGTGATTTTCTAGCCTTTATAATAAAATAAAGAAATGTATCTGGAATAGGTTTCAAATTTTTAGATAAATAGTAAATGAAAAGCCTCAAAAACAATGATAACTTGGCAAGAAGAAATAGGAATATTTCAACCCAGGGCTTTGAAGCTTTCTGGCCATGGTAATGATTGGAAGTGGTTGAAAAAGTGAAAAAAGTATTCAACCAAATATGAACGCTGAGCAAGGAGGTCCAGTCTAACGTAATTTCTCTGTAACTGTGCATGAAGCCTTCCCCTGGAGTGTCAGGGAGACCTTTCACTCATATCTTAGCCGTTCAAGGCTTAGATGTCATCCCCAGCGCCATGTTAAGATCAGAGATGGCCTAGATACGCTGTTAAGTGGTAGAAACACGCCTTAGGCAGAAACATGATCTGTACCTGAAATCTGCTGGATTAACCTACAGTCATTAAAGTGGAAAAATAAGCAGCTAGAACTTCCCATTCCCGATCAGTCTCAATCACAAATCAGGGACAAACACCACTTTTCAGTGGTGAGCCTGTACACCACTGTGCCAGGAAAGCATGGGCTGGAAACCCTCCAAACCACCCAACAGGAGCTGATGTCGCTGAGTGCAGAGTGAATGGCTAGAACCAAGGGGGAAAGCTATTTATTTTATTTTGTTATATGCTCAAGGCTTGATTTCCACTTCCACTTTCAGACTGTCACTTTGCTCATAAAGTTTTTCATTAAACTTTCAGCTGACAGGCAAGTGATAGTCTTCAAACCTGGAATTAGTTCAGTAATAAGAATCCTTGCTTGAGGCTCTACCTGCATTGCTGAGGCAGAACAGTGTCAAGGAAGAGGTTCCGCCAGCGGGAATTTTTAGAGGTGGGAGCAGATTACAGATCAAGAACTCTCTCCTAGCACTTTCCCTCTGCCCAAGTGCTTCCATTCGGCCTCCTGCGTTTACTTAAGCAGCCGTGCCCTCTTGGAATTCAGGCTGAGGGAGTACTGGCAAGCACAGAAACTGACCAGCAGAGAAAACACTGCCGGGTAAGACATTGTTGAAGTATAAAAATCAGCTCAAGCGGCTAAGGAGCCAGCCACAGATATCAGAACTGGAGGGTTCGAATCCAGCCTGGGCCTGCCAAACAACAATGACAACTACAACCAAAAAATAGCTGGGCATTGTGGTGGGTGCCTGTAGTCCCAGCCACTTGGGAGGCTGAGGCAATAGAATCACTTAAGCCCAGGAGTTGGAGGTTGCTGTGAGCTGTGATGTCACAGCACTCTACTGAGGGCAACAGCTTGAGGCTCTGTCTATAAAAAAAAAAAAAAGGCAGTGTAATGACCCAATAGCTCGATTTTAAATAAGTTTATCAAATCTACTTATGGCACTAAATTTATAGGTCACTTATAATAAACCTCCAACATTCTTTTCCTAATTTAATTTTGTTTTCATTAAGTATTTCAATAGCATTATTTTCTTTAATTTATGTAGCTATGAACTAAAATAAAACTTTCCATTAAAAAAACTGGAAAAAAAGAAGATAAAATGAAATTTAGGTTATTTTTCATCATCAAATAATAACATATCTAAGAAATGGGGATTTTTCTTTAAAAGAATAAAGTAACAAAGAAAACACACAAATACATGAATCTGGAACTTCAGGAAAACTGGGTTAAGGCTTTAAAACTAAGGAACAAATGAAATCAATGAAGTCATTTAGAAGCATTCTGTTTGTTTTCTCTTGATTGTCTTAATTAATGTTTGAAGACATCGTTTCTACCCAGAAGGTGCCACTGAAACAATTCAGTCTCCATAAGGCTTTAAAATCATTGTCAAATTTCAGTATTCCTGGGAGATAGCTGAATTCACACAAAACCCGTGAATATTTCTCAGTTGACTCTGAATATATGAAGTGGCTCTAAGCTAATGAAAATTGAATGGGGGCTGGAGTTTTCCCCCAATGCCTAATGTTTAGAATTTTAATCTGTTACATTCAGTCAGCCCTAATTAGAGGACTCGAGCAGTTTGCAGACATCTATCACCATGATATGACTCTGGGGAGGCGTGTGTGTAATTAATCACCGGAATACCTGCGGTTCCCTCTCCCTTGTGGAGATTAGAAAGGAGAGAGACAGGTAGAGTCACCACATTGTGTAAACAACTCCACATCCGATCTGTTCATTTACTTTCTTAGTAGAAGAATCTTGTTTTTAAAAGTTTTAAGTGTTCATTTTTTATTGTTTTTTAATATATACCTTCATAGATATTTTTTCTCTCCTCAACTAAAAACTATACAGCAGCATCATTGCATTTGGCGGGGGGGGGGGGGGGGGGGGGGGGGGGTTTTCTGTCGGGGTTAATAAGACCGCCCCGTTCAAACACGGGGCACACAGTTGTGCCCCCGGGGTCCCCCCTGCCCCCCCCCCACACCC